>VXAY01002930.1:274735-297581 GCA_013399855.1 Oxyruncus cristatus | reverse complement strand
GGCGGCCCCTCGGGAGCCGCCGGCACCGGCGTGGGGCGTGTTCTCGTGGTGAAACCCCCGGAGCCGGCTGAGACCTCCCTGACGGAGGGGTCTGGTTGGTTCTGGTCACCGGGGACGGGCGGGCTCACGATACCCAAACAGCCCAAAAATACCTCCCGGAGTGAAACCACAGTGTCTGAACGGGCATCACAACCCCTGTGTGAGCCGCCCCATCCCACAGCCCGCCCGCGCCGCCTAAAGTTGGTTTTGCAAAGTAAAGGGGAGGTGGTAACAGCTCGAGCATCTCCGTCCTTAGTGGATTTACCTGCCTCTGTTTTGGTGGTGCAAGTCTGAATAACTTCTGTCAGGAGTCGGTAGCACTGGGTGCAAACCCAGATGTTGCTGAGGGCTGTTGGTGCTCTCAGAGTTTGTGTTCTGTTGGCTTGGAATGTTCATTTGGCTGCTCGCCCGGGGGCCTCTCATTTGCCACCATGAACAGGATCAGGATGTAGCTGGATTATTGCTGTGGTTATCCTACCTTAGTTATCCAGAGCTGCTCTTTTTTCCTGCTCTAGAACAAAAAAAAATGCATACGTGGAATGTAACTAAATACAACTTTACTTGACAATGTTGTCAGTATCCAGAGCCACTGATTGTCATGTCTGGGTTCTCTGTGGTGCTTTATTCTGTCTGCTTTAATGGAAAAGTTTGGAGTTTGAGGCTTTAATTTTATCCTGCTACAATCAGAACTTTTGTATTTGTATTGTCCAACAGATGATGATGAAGATGATGATGATGAAGATTCTAATGCTGAAATGGTAAATGTTTTCTGTTTAAACGTATCTTTCCATCTGTCTATTGAAGGGAAAGTGGGGAAATCCAGGCAGCTGCCTTGGCTCTGTGTTCAGGAGGGATTAATACCAGCCCTGGAGTTTGGGTATTCCTGCCCAGGACTTTGTTATTCAGTGTAATACACAGATTTCTTTGTGTGACCAAAAGTGCCAGGGAGCAGAGGCCTCACTGCTCTGGTGCTGCTGATCCCTGTCCCAGGAAACACCACAGGCTGTGGGTCAAACAGGTGTTAAATTAGAAAACTAATTGTGTTACATACCTGCCTCTAAAGCAAGTATTTCTTTTTATTTGCCTTAAGGAAATGGAAAGAGAAGAAGACAGCAGTGATGATGATATTGAGAGCCTGCCACAGGATCCAGAAACGTGCCTGCAGATGAACCATGTGTACCAGGAGGTTATCCAGGAAAAGATTGAGGAAGTGGAGCTGCTCATTGCACAAAACAGAGAGCAGCAGGTGAGCAGCACACGAGGGAAATGTTCATTTCTGTTCTTTTCTGAGTTGCCATTTGCCATCTTCCCTTCTCCTCAAGCCTACTAAGACTTTGCAGGATATTCCTAGTGCATGACAAGTGCCAGAGGCATCAGCTGGAGCAGTCACAGTGCCTTATCCATGTGCTGGTGCAGTGCTCAGCTGGCTTGGCCAGGAACCAGGTGCATTTTCTCCCTGGCACTTCAAACCAGTGTCACTGAGTGGCTTTTCAAGTGATTTATTTGACTGATGGTTCCATGCTTTCCTTTTATAACCAAAAATGGGTATTTTACATCTTACATTTTAGCTTGTTGTGGCAAGTTAGTATTTTATTAACGTTTGAATCATCTGTGCTACACTGTACAAAGTCAGGAAGTTCCAAATCCTGCCTTTGACATGCACTGATTTACAGTCTGGTGCTGCAAACCTGAACCCTGCCTGGGATGTTTGTAGTGGCTCAGCCACTGCTCACTTGGAATGAGGAGCCTGAAGGAGACACTGACACTGTTTAATTAACTCTTGTCTTGCAGAAGGAAATCATGGGTGAGCTTGATGGCTCAACAAAAACAGCCAAGGCAGGAGATGGCAGAAATCTACCAGCAAATGTATTTTTGGGTCACTTTATGAAACCTTACTTTAAGGATAAAACCACAGGAATTGTAAGTAACTGTGTCTTCGGTGACACTTTTGCATTGTAACTGTGTTTTTGTAGCAGTTCTAAGAAGAAAGAATAATTCTTCCGTGTGTCTGACTCTTCCAGTGTATCTAACCCTTCTAATCCTCACCAGGGCCCGCCTTCTAATGAAGATGCCAAGGAGAAGGCAGCTCAGGGCATAAAATCCTTTGAACAACTGCATTCAGCAAAGTGTAAGTAACTCTGTGGGCTGTTCAGTGTTCTATAAGAGCCATAACAAATGTATATATTCATATTGTTAGTCTGTGTGTGCCACCTGCAGTTAAACATCAACGTTTCTGATGTTGCACACTTGACTCCACAAAAAACGTAGTTAAAAGAGAACGGGGTGCTCTGTAAGTTGTTTTATTGTGTGATTAGTGACTCATTTGCGTTTGTTTTGGTGCATCAACTCCTGTGAACACTCCAAACCCATGGTGCAGAGAAGTTCAAGGGGCACCTCCAGCTCTAGGTGGTCACAGACACCTTGATGACGATCTTGCTTGGGGTCTTGTTGGAGATAAAACTGAGCCAGGGGCTGTGACCTGCCCAAGTCAGACGTGACATCAGCGATGTAGGCAGGGAACTCCTATTGCAGACCTGGGGGTTGTTTCCAGGGGTGTTGGAAGCAGTGGGTCTGTCTTGGCAGTGGATCTGCACTGCTGCCTGACTGCTCCACTGTTTGGTTTAGGGAAGAGCAGGGAGAAGACGCTCTTGCAGAAATCAGTGGTGAGTGACCGCTTGCAGCGCCTGCTCCAGCCAAAGCTCCTGAAGTGAGTACTGACAAAACCCCTCTTTTCTCCTGGGAATGTGAAGGAAGGAGAAGGTAGATGTGGAGATTCCACCTTCCTTCAGCAAGTTCCTGTGTGTTAACTGTCTGTGTGGTTTTATAGCCATCTAGTTCTTCCCGTTGACACAGTGATATAATTTAAAGTAGTCTGCAGGGCTTGAAGCTGGAATTCTGACATGCAGCGAGTCATAATGGTGTGTCCAGAGGGAGATTTCTGTGCTGGACCTGGTACAGTCTTTATTGCTGCTGTAAAAAACATTGGTTTTCTCTGTAAATACTAAAATGGTGAATCTGAGACGTGTTCTGGGTCAATGACTGTATTGAAGGGGCAAAAATAGGACAATGAGTGTGCCATGTGGGAAAACCTAGGAGAACAATGGTTTTGTGTGGAAACAAGGCAGGAATGGTACTGATGGGGAAACTCTCTGCTGAATGTCTTCTGATGCCATTGACCTCATTCCCACCGATCTGATGATAAAAATGTTTGAACAGGATGAGTTATTGGAATCAGAAACTCGAGAAGGTCAAGACTGAAACAGAGAAACAGACCTTGGAAAAGCAAATCAAAGAAGTGGAGCGAGAAATAGAAGCAATTAAGTAAGTCTTCTTATGTTCTTGGCAAAAAATAAATTTCTCTTCCTGGAGTTTAGCTTTCATAGTTCTCTCCTTCTACTTCTAGATGTGATGTTTGGAGAAATGCTTATTTGTGTTGGCTTGTAAAAAATGAAGTGCTGCTGAGCAGCCCTTTCATCTCCACAGTTCGGTACTAAAAATTGTGGTTTGGGTCTTGATAGACAAAATGTAGTATCTGTACCATCATAGAGGTGCTGCTTTAGATAGCTTTTGGTTTAGCAACAAAGGAGCAGAGAGCTCTGAAATGTTTAGTGCCTTTGAGCTTTTGCTTATGGATATGTCTAGAGCAACATATTTGGATATTACATTAATTGTTTCTCCTGCTAAACCAAGTGTTCAGTTCTTGTGGAAGTCAGGAACAGGTGGGAGGAAAAAGATGAAGCAGGATCAAGAAGACAAAGTGTTTAATTAACCATTTAACGTGGTTCTTTCTTGTTCTTTGTACCTTCTGCTGTAGCCAACTCCCAGAAAGTGACTTGTTAGGAAACAGATTCGATGAGCACGACTGGGAGAAGATCTCAAACATCCATGTAAGTTGAGGGGATCAGCTGTTTTATGGCTTCTGATATCTGTGTCCCTTTTCTTGAGAATCTCCTGACCTGGTTTGCATCCACTGTTTCCATCATGCATTTCTCCAAGTTGACTGTTAAGTGATCTCAAATTGTTCAATTTGATGGTTTAATTCTGGAAAACCTGGCAATAAGAGATCTGAAATGCAAAATCTTGGTGTTCCCTGTCTGTCCAGGTGTTTCAGTCCCAGCTTTAAGATAAAACAGATTTTTGTTGTTTCTTTTAGTTTGATGGACAACGTAGTTCAGACGAACTGAGGAAGTTCTGGGAAAATTGGGAGCATCCAAGCATCAACAAAAAGGAGTGGACTGAGGAGGAAATAGAGAGGCTGAAGCGGATTGCTGCTAAACACAACTACCTGGACTGGCAGACCATAGCCCAGGAGCTGGGGGTAAGGTCTGAGGTGACAAATCACTTAATTCTCACTTAACTGTGCCTCATGTCAGGTTTCAGGAAACAATGTTCATGCTAATCCACTGTTAATCAACCCTTTCCTGAGAAACGTCCAAGGACAGTGCCAAAAACATTTGGTACTTCAGCCTTTCCCTCTTGCTCCTCATAAATAACCAGTTCTCTGTGTATCTGTTTTCCTTGTATTAAGACAAACAGGACACCTTTCCAGTGCTTGCAGAAGTATCAAATCTATAACAAAGATTTGAAAAGGAAGGAATGGACCAAGGCTGAAGATCAGATGCTTTTAGAGCTGGTTCAAGAGATGAGAGTGGGAAGCCATATCCCATACAAGAAAAGTAAGTAACCTACAAGTGACAAAGTCTTCCATTCACCTGAGTCTTACAGCTGGTATTTTCAACCTGTCAGACACGTGGGAGCTGAAACCTTCCCTAGCTTTCTGTAGCTGCAGGGTGGACTGTTGGGTCATCTTGTGTGTAATGTGGATAATGCCATTACAAACAGTGACATTTTGTGTGTGCCATGCTCTTTCCACTCTTTGGTACCATTGTTAACAGATTAAAACGCTGTTTATGGCAGTCACTGCTTGGAAATCTCGCCATTAGAATGTAAGGAAAAGAAAAAATATAGTTTACAACAGATTTCAGAACAGACCTTTGTGTTCCTAGTTGCTTATTACATGGAAGGAAGAGATTCTGCTCAGCTGATCTACCGCTGGACAAAGAGTGTGGATCCCAGCTTGAAGAAAGGACCCTGGACACCAGAGGAGGATGCTGTAAGCTCTGTTCTCTGGTGCTTGGAATGGCAGGGTGGGAATGTTAAGTGTTGAGATGTTTCAAGGCTGTGTAGAGCTGAGCTTCAGCAGTGGCACAGAGGAGTGTAAAACAGACCAAGGTGGGCAGTTTACAGAGGGCTCAAACTCCTAAACACTTGAGAGATTTGCAACACCAATACAACTGCCTCTGTCTCAAGCATGTTAGCATCTTACTGGTGAGAATTTCAGCTCTTGCTCTGTCTGATGAACACAGATGCTGTTGGCTGCAGTGAAGAAGTACGGAGAGAAGGACTGGTACAAAATCAGGACAGAGGTGCCGGGGAGGAGCGACGCTCAGTGCAGAGACAGGTGAGTGTGAATGTCCCAACAGTGCTCAGGTTTGCTACCCCCGACGCAGCTTATTTTACAAGTCTTTGATTTTCTTAACCCAGTGTCCCCTTAAGGCCTGTTTTATGGAGTGGTTATGATCTAAATAGTCACAAGGGAGTAGGGATGGAACCCCTTGGAAAAGGAAAGGCTCTGGTTTTATTCAGTAGTGATGATTTGAGCTGTACAAGCAAGATTGAATGTTCCTTACTGTAATTTTTCCTTTTGAAGGTACTTAAAAGCATTGCACTGGGATGTAAAGAAAGGCAAGTGGAGCCTAGAGGAAGAGGAGCAGCTGATTGAACTGGTTGAAAAGCATGGCCTGGGTAGGTGTTTCCGTGGCTTAATCTATACAAGTTTACAGGACTTAAGTATCATTAAAGATACAGGCTCTGCTTTGTACTGCTGATTGCAGCCTTCCTTCTACTGTGTATTGTGGGTATTAAGGATTTGAGATCCATTCATGCAGTAAGTCTTACACAAGGAAATGAATAGTGTGTCTATAATGTTCTGCACTGAAAGGCCTTTGTGCTCAGAGTGTGGCACCAATGGTCATGTTTTACATCCTCTGCATCCTCTTTAGGTCACTGGAGTAAAATAGCTTCTGAGTTGCCACATCGGACCGGCTCCCAGTGCCTGAGCAAGTGGAAACTCATGATTGGGTCTAAGGTACTGTGAAAATCCTGCCATGGCACAGTCCCATCCCTTTAATTCATATTCTCTAAACTAAAAGGAGAATCCTGTGAAATCGGTACAAAAATTGACACGGATTTTTGCACGATCAAGACTTTTGTCGTGGGTGTTCATGGTTCAGTTTTTTGATGTGTTAAAGCAGCCTTTGTTCTGCAGGTATAAATTTATTGTATATTTGTATATTAGCACAATTCTTTACTCCCTTGAAATGGCTGTAAGGATGGGATATACCTACATTTTTATGTATTTACCTCATGAGTTGCCAGTTTTGGTAACAAGCATTAAAGAAATTCTGGCTGCTTAACAAGACCATGTTGAAGATGGTCTTGTTTCCACTGACAGAGCACCTGCTCTAGGGAGGGGTCCATGGCCACCCAAATGTGTCAGGATGGGGCTCTGTACTTAGTTTGTGCTTCCACATGCACCAGTTCTTCACAGAAGCTTGTGTTTCTATTTTTTTCTTTACATACAAGAATCTAAATGAAAATCCATGTACTGGGTATAGTCAATCTTAGCAGAAGCAAATCAGGACTGTCCGTGTGGAAGCCACGGGTAGGGTCCTGCCCTATGTGAAACTTTTACCTTTCTGATTTGAGAGAGTTGCAGGCCAAGGGTGAACACTGGCTAAAACTTCTCTGTGCTTTTTTTGGCCGAGAAGAAAAGATCCAGGGCAGCAAAACGGCAGCACCTTGAGGAGAGTTCCAGCTCTTCGGAGAGCAGCAGTGAGGACATAGAGCTGGACTTGGCAGACAGCTCAGAGGAGGAGGAGGAGGAGATGACAAGCAGGACCAGCAAGGAGGAGTGTGCACTCCCCAGCATTGATTTGTGGATACCAACACAGCCAGACACGCAGGAGGCAAACAAAGGAAGATCCCAAACCTCAGCCCTTTCCTGTCCTGGGAGTGCTGATGCAGGGACCAGTGGCAGTGACATTCCAAGGGCAGCGTGTGATGGAGACACGGACAGAGCTGCTGATAAATCATCTGAGCTGAACACGCTGCTGAGGGGCATCGCACGGCCCCACTCCACCGATGTCGTGGTGAGGAATCCAGCAGAAGTAATGGCCCAGGTGAGCTGGGATTCCAGGCTGGGAATGGGAGCTTAGACACGGCTGGGAGGTGCAGCAGCTGCAGTAAGGAGAGGATGTGATGAGCAGAGGACAAAATCCTTGTCTCATCTCTGTCGGCTGCCTTCTCACTGTGCCATTGGAGGGAGCTGTTGGAAACTCAGCTGTGGGATTAAAGGGAAATTTCCAGCGCTGCTTCCCTGTGCATTATCTTGAAAATAGCTGTGTTCTTCCCTGTATGTACTGACACACAAACAAAACTCTGTTTAGACCTTCAGAAAGCAGAGTTGTCCAGTGAGTTGTGGTGTCTTTGGAAGAATGAAGTTACTTACACATCCATACCTGACTCTGAGCTGGGTTTTTGCCCCAGATCAGATGCTGACGCACTAAAAACCCTCGTGAGCACGTTTTTGCAGCAAGATACTCCTTAGCAAAACATGTAATGTCTAAATCGCTATTTTAGCTCACACAGGTAGAATTGTTCTGACTTTGGTGCTCAGAACTTGAACGTGTGCCCTGGACTGTGGGCAGACAAGTTTGTTGGGTTACAGATACAGCATTATTTTACTAGTAGAAATTTAGGGAAGAGTCAGTGACTTCTCCAAACATCTTGCTGTTCCTTGCCTTGTACTGTTCAGTCAAAAAATGCAGAGAGAATCACCCAGTACATTCTGACCCTCAGTGTGAGTTTTGGTAGATACTTCACACAAATCTTTTATGAAACAACCATTTGGTGTTTTGAAGATGCACAAGGGCTGAAAAACAAGGTGAAGGTCTGCTCTTCAGGGCTGATTTAATTTAAAACGATACTTTCAACAGCAAGAATGTTGAAAACTCTTGTACCTGCTGTGCATATTCAGTGCAAGTAATTCTGTGTGAATTACTCTCCCTTTTATCTTTCCTTCTGTGCTTTCGTGTTGAGGCTTCCCAGCGTGGAAAACAAGTGCTGCGGGTTACCCTGGAGGATGTGAGAAGAATATTAAGGAATAACACGTTCTTTCAGAGGAAATTTGTAAGTGCCTCTTCTGTCTTGTCTCCCCTTGTGACATAAGCACTGCCAGGCTGTATTTAGTGGGGTTTTTTTTATATATAATGACATACCTTCTTGCACCGTGGTCCCAGGAGAAAAAGCTCGTCGGTTTTTGTCGTAACTGCCTCGGGAATAGTTTGTCCTGGGCCAAACTATTGGAACTGTAATTGTGTATTTTTTTCGTGCACAGCAATTCAAGATGCTAAAACCTCCCGTTGGCCTTCTAGCAAGAACAGCTGGAGTTAGTGCAGCTGTTGGCCAGGATCTCCCGGGGCTGCAGAACGTGACACACAAAACTTATCGCCAGGAGAGGGAGCGTTGGAAGAGGCTCAGCCTGGACAGGAAGCTGCTCATGGCAGTGACCCCTTGGGTGGGCAATGTGCTGCTGCCCTGCACCTTGCAGACTGGGAAGATGGCTTTTCATCAGACAAAAGGTACTTCTGACCCACCCTACTTGCTGTCTCTGCTTTCTGACATCTTGTAAGTGAAAATTCCCAGCTGATTTGGATGTTGGATTTTTTTCCCAGCTGATGCTATTCGAGAGAAGGTGAAGTCAATCAGTCTCACAAGCACTCCCCTGTTCACACTGTTCATTCAGGTAGGTATTACTGTCTTAATAGCATTATCTGCTTTCAAACAGTGGTAATCTTTATTTTTCTGTATTTGAGGCTTAAATAACGTGGTTTATCTTTGTTTCTTAAATCCTCTAATTACTGGATTAATCTGGCCTTGTGCCTTGCAAAGGATATTTCTTAAAGCCTGCATCCAAAATCTAATCCTGCCAGGGCTTTTTCTCTAAGTGTAAAAATGTCCCCAGAACCCTGCATGGGAAGCATGTCTCATCCATCTTGTCTAGTCACTGACCCCCACAAAACATTCTTGTTCTCAATCAAATGTTAATGAAGTTCTCCCCTTGCAGCTCTTTCAGATTGACACCAAGGGCTGTATGAAGATTATTCGTGAGAGGAAGCTGAGGGAGTTAGAGCTGCTCAAGGCTGATGCAAGAAGGCCTCAGCAGGTATTGGGCAGGGTTTGTTTCTAAGCTTTTCCCACTGAAGTCTTGCCTAAAATAAACATTTTTTAATTGCTTGGCCAGTAGTGCTGTTTGTGCGCGTGTTACCAGTTTGTTTTGGTTCAGAGGCATAATAATGTTGGCAGGGTTTGATTTTTGATCTTGAGGTATCTCAGAAGTATAATTTAATGTGTGGTTTTTTTTTTTTTAACAGGCTTCCCAAAACACGGAGACTCCTTCAGGTACCTACCAGTACATTTATTTTTATGACGTGCAAGAACTTTCACTTAATTAATCACCATTACATTAACGACCAGTTTAACTGAAAGGAGAACTTTGGGAACAAAACTGCACTATCATGCTCATTTTTGCTAACTCTTGGACCTCTGTTACTGGCTAAACATGTTCCTCTTTGGTAAGGACTGGAAAAAACACTGCAGGGCAGGGGGACCAATGGCCCTGGACCAGTACAATTCCTTGCTCAGTGATGTCAGCTCGTTATCACAGTTATCTGAAGGATGTCAGGGCATGCCTTGGTTAAATCAGGACTATAACGCTGTAGGAGTTCTCACAAACAGGAATTTTGCCACTTCCTGTGCAGGGTACTTGATGTTTAATAGCTAAGGAATGGCTTTTGAAAACACTGTTAATTCATTTTATCTCCTCTCCTCTGTAGGCAATTCATCCCAGCCTTGTGCTCAGAGGAACTCCCAACGGGGCATTCCAAGGAGTGCTGTCAGGAGACCTGTTGCCTTAAAAGCAAGAGAAACTTGTGCTGCTGCCTTGGAGAGCAGTGGCCCAGCTCCTCCAGCCCTGGGGCAAAGGCAGAAGCCCAAAACTGTCTCAGAATTACTGCGAGAGAAGAGGTTAAGGGAGGCCCAGGCTAAGAAGGCCATGCAGAGGACAGTGTTGGTGGCCCCACAGGTGCTGGTTTCGGGGCCTTTGATAATCCAGCACCCACCACAGCAAATCATTCCTTCTGCACAAGCAGGGAGCCAACCTGCAGCAGCTGGTTGTGTAAATAGCCAAGTGCAGCGTGCACCAGCTCCAGTGCCAGCAAGTGCTCCTGCTGCAGGTTCCACTTCTGCTGTTGTGCCTGAAAACCATTCCTCAGCAGTGCCAGAAACGGGGGAAAGCCCTGGTTGCTCACGAGGGACAGATCTGCAGTGCAATAAGGAACTAAAAGAGCAAGGTTTGGAAAGCAGCCCTGAAGGAGGGGGTTTTCCAGGCACCAATCCCAAGGCAGCAGAGAAGGCCCCAGATCAGGGAGGGTGCAATGGTCAGGTCGTAGCTGGTAGTTCAGCCTCAGTCATGCTGCAAAACCAGGCTTTTGTGCCAGGCCAGATCACAGTGGTTCCTGTTGGCCTCGAATCTGGCACCAGCAAACTCTCCCTTTCCACACCAGTCCCCTGTGAGCTGAACAGTGACGGGCCACAACCCAGGCCCGTCAGCCTCTTGCCTGCTCTTGTCAGTCCCCAGGCTGGATCTCCTGTGATTCCCAACAGCATCCTGCCCTTCACATGGTTGGTAGCCCCACAGGCTCTGCTCCCCACTGCTGTGCAGACTGTGGTGGGTGTTCCCCAGGGAACACCAGCTGCTCCTGGGAGAAGTCAGTGCCAGACAGCTGTGACTTCCAATGGCAGTGTCTCTGGTTTGGGAGTTTCTCCTGTAGCAGCAGGAGCAAATCCACCTTGCCCCAGCAGTGCAGAGACAGAAGGGCCAAGTTCCCAGGGAGCAGGAGTTCCTTTGGGAAAGGCAGCTGACTGTTCCACAGTCCTCTTACCTGGGACCTCAGTGAGTCCTGGATGCACCTCATCCAGCATTTCTTCTGTAGCACCTGCGTGTTCCAATGGCTTCTCCAAGGCTTCTGACTCCCCTGCAGCTCCAACTGCTCCTCCACCTGACACCCCAGTCCTGGGTGCCGTGGTGCTGCCCCAGACACAGCCCCCTGCAAACACTCAGGGGGCTGATCCCCAACGTCTCTCCAGCCTCACCAGCCTGGGGAAGAGCCCTGACTCTGCCACAGCAAGCACAGAGATCATCACACAAGGGATTGTGCTCCAACCAGGAGATCCAGTTCCTCCTGGCAGTGTCCCAGGGAGCTCAGGTTGTCTTGCTGCCCAAGCCTTGAAGAACAGACCCATTGCCTGCAAGCCACCCACGGCGCAGCCCGGGGACGTTCCCCCCCAGCCAAGCACTTCCAGTGCAGAGAAGAATCTCCTTGACTTCAGCCTGATTTCCCTGGAAGAGGAGGGGCTGGTGAGGGAATGGCTGAGTGGGAAGCAAGGTGTCCAGGTCCCATCACTGCAAACCAGGCTGCCTTATTTGCCACCGTTTCTGTGCAACATAAAAACCCTCTCGAAGCTCCTCCTGCAGAAAGCAGCTCTGGAGGAGCGGGCATCGAGTCTCCTGCCCTCTAATGCCACTGAGGACGGAGGCACTCGGGATGTTTTCCATGCTGTTGGAGAACTGGTGCAGCAGAAACTGGGTGATAACCCCGCTTACCTCCTGCTGAAAGCCAGATTCCTGGCAGCGTTCACGCTGCCAGCTGTCCTGGCAACTCTGCCTCCTCCAAAAGTGACAACAACTCTGTCAGCCAGCAGGAAGCAATATGAGGAGAGTGATGAAGAGGAGTGGCAGAGTGAGAAGGAAGTGTCTGAGGAAGAGAGTTGTGGGAATGAATTAACAGGAGTACAGTTGGATTGGAAAGTTGGGCATGAGCCTGGAGACAAAGACGCTGATTTACTAAATCAGGTAAAACAGATGCCAGGAGCTAAAAGCAGAAAGTTACTCCTAGCTAAATATTGCACTGGAACCCAGGGAGAATCCCTCACTGTTTTTAAGTGTAGCAGAAATTTGGTCCTTTTGAATAAACATAGGTTTACAGCTGATAAAAGGAAAAGTTCTGCACCTCAACTGGGAACCCTTAGTCCAAGGCTAAAAGTCTGTGCTTGATGTGGCACATTAAACTTGACAATTCCCAGAAGTGGATATCAAAGCTCCCTTCCTTTTACAGCTTGTAACCTGCTGCACTGACTCTTGTATTTTTGAAATCAGGCCCTTGTTTTTCATTGTATATATGTCTTCAAAACCCCAGTAATATCAGGGGAATTGTAAATGGTCTATTTGCATCTTCATCCCAAATTGGTTTATGTGGCTAGAGATTATTAAACTGCATGGATTGATGGAAGCCAGAAGGTCCACCACAAGTCCCTCTCTGATTTTTAAGTTAAATCCATTACTGCACTCTTTCTTACCAAACACACCAGGAAGTTGTGCAGCTCGAACTTGCATTTCAATTCATTGTGGCTCCAAAGTAAACAAAACACTGATGAAGATGAATCAACAAGGCAAAAGGCTGCTTCCATAAAAAGATGGCAAAGCTGCCTAAAAATCAGAGCTTCCCCTGCAGTTTTCTTTCTGTTCTGGCTCTGACTTTTGGATCTGGGCCAAGTTCAGTGTTGTTTGAACTGTGAGCAATTGCTCCAAAAGTCACCAGCAGGTTTTCACTGCCAACCTCTCTCCCAGGCTCGCTCCCTCTCCTGTGAGGCACACTACAGCCAGGTTGTTTTCCTGGCGGTTTTCAGGGCAGAGTTTGTGGTAGGGGTTGTGCTTTATGAGAAATCAGAAGCTGGTGTGACCTGTGGTGTCTGGGGCACTGTCTGGCTCCAGCAGTGAGAGCCAGAGCATCACTCGGAGCAGGCACCCAACCTCTAACAAAAGGTTGTGCCACAACCTCTGTAACGGGCAGTTGTTCCCAGACAGAAACAACAGCAGGAATTGCTCTGCCTTGGGAGCAGGAACAGGAGGAAATGTCAGAGTTGGCCAGAGGTTTTGCTCTGAAAACCCAGGGATGTTTTGTCCTTTGTCTGACGCTGGTAACAGAATGTTGTCCGTGCTTATTTTTGAAGGTAAATGGAAGATTATTTTGGAAATCTTGCCGAGCTCCATAAAAAAAAAAAAAAAAAGATGGCTGAAGGGGTTATTTGCAGTTATGCTCATTCTCGTGGTGCTGATCATCTCCTGCTTGTGTTGCAGGGCCTGGGGGCTGAAGAGGGCACTGCCCAGTCTGCCTTGGACTCCTGCACTGCTGTGGCTGATGCCAGCGCTGCTCCGATCAGGAGAAGTGCCCGCTGCAGGAAGAGGAGGAGGATGTGAGAAGGAGATGTGTTAGTAGCTACTCAGAGACTTGTATTTCTTGTATTTGAGGTCCTGAACCACATTTGTCTGTGGTTCAGCTCAGACAATGAATCACGACCCCGGGGAAGGGCTGAAATTATCTCTTGCTCTTGTTTTCCCCGAGGACACAGAGTTCTGCAGTCACCACTAATCACAGCCTTAGGCTGATTAATCTGTTGGGGGGAGTGAAAGTTCGTGTCTGTGTGATAAAATTATATATACAACAGTCATGAAGTTCAAACGCTTGGCAGCCTTTTAGTCCATGCCCTGCCTACTGGTGTGGTACCTACTTGGTAGCACCCTACAGGCTTGGCTGCCAGTGGGTGCTTCGCTGGAGTTCAACACTTCCTTCACCTTTGAACAACGTTGTGGGGGTTTGAGGGGTTTATTTCCCCTTAATGGCTTCGTTTCTCTGCACTTACAGCGGGCCAACTTCTGTAGGGTACAAGTGTGTGATGTCCTCAGTACCTGTTGAGGCTTTTGGTGCAACAGATGGAATAAACATGAGCAGTGTTTGATTCTCAGGGTTGTCAGATGACACTGCTTGAGTTTTTTTCTTTAAAATCCATTTTAGAAACTCCAGAAGGGCAACTTCCCTATAAAAATGCTGTGACTGATAGGAGCTGTTTGTTAGAGAGGTCACTGGCATGAGCTCTGGCAGTAGGAGGTACTCTTTGCACTGTTCACTTTTACCACTTCCAACACACCAAGTGGATGGACCTGGGGAAGAGGAAAATGGCTGGACTGGTTTTCCCATCACCCAACAAAATCTGCAACTGTAGGAAAGGTGCAAAAAATGGAAGAGAATGGCTGGCGTGGACCAATTCTGCTCTTTCAAACTCACACCTGCCATAGATGCTGGGGGAGAAGGTGCTGGAAATCTGAGGGAGCCAGAAATGGTGGTTATTTATTTCCTTTTTGTTCAGCCCCTATTTATGTGAATGTTTATCCATGTTCAGAATATGTTGTTAATTGGGTGGTTTTTAGTGCTGTGACAGTGGCTTTGCTTGCTAACTGGTTGAATGCTGCTGAATAAGCAGCAGATTAATTTTGTATCAAAATGAGTCTTAAGTATTTGTTGAAATACAGATGTTTTATTTTTCTCACTTAAAAATTACTGCCGCATTCTGTGTGGTTTTTTTCCCCTGGTAAATAGTGCTTTTAATAACGTGTGTGTGAGTGTGATTGCTAATGAGAAAAATGAAGTTTGCAAGCTGCATGAAAACCAGGGAGAATGTAGAAAATGAATATTCATGTGGCTAAAAAGGATTGAATTCAGCTTGGATTCTTTCTTGATTCTTCCACAGCCTGCCCTTTAGAGACATCAGCAAATCACTTAACAAAAGTGTTTCTTCATTTATAAACTTGTTTCTTCATTTATAAACCAGCAATTTCTGTCTCCCAGAGAGGTGCAAGGTTAGCTGAGGCAAAGCTGATAAAATCTAGATGGAAAATGCTGCAGAAAGCGTCGTTGCACTGCACTGACTGAGCTTGCCCTGAGTGTGGTGATGAGTTCTGTGAGTTCCAGCTCTTCTGCAAGGGCAGAGCTGGGCTCAGGGGGACAGTGGGTGCCAATGTTGCTGTAATTTGGGGTCAAGACATTCTGGAGCAATGGCTTTCCTCTTGCAGTGTGCTCTATTTTCCATAAGCCAGTGTAGATAACGTTTTTCCTGGAAATTCATCTGGGTCAGAAGCAGTTCTTGGTGCTGTCCACAGGCTGTTACGGTGATCTGTGCTCTAAATGACTCTTGGCCTCTGTAAATGCTGCTCAGGAAGTGCCCTTGTAAACTGTTTGTGGAAAAACTGTTCAAGAAGCAGCTGTCTTTGTCCTTTTTCAGGGTTAAACTGATCTGTCACTATAGAACAAAACCTCCCAGGGTTAGATTGGTCGATTAGCAGCCAGTGACACAGGTACTGCACCTTCTTTTAATGTAAAGCTAATTTAATGCCTACCAAGAGTCAAAGAATTTCTGAGCATCTCTGCCCCACTCCTGATGGAAAAACATGGAAAAACTCTCCACAAACTTAGAAAGCAGAACAAAGAGTGGAGTGGGAAGCTAATGGGAACGTGTGTCATGCTGCCATGGCATCAGAGGCTGTGCTCTCTCCAGGCTTTTTTAACAGACTCTTGAACAGAGTCCTTGTCTCAGCTACATCTCCAGGACTGGGGGAAGAGGGGGAGGCAGGCACAGGTCTTGTGTTGGTGCTCAGCACCATCGCTGTGCTGCTTTCTGTGCTGCTCCTTTAATTGCTGTTGGAGCCACAGCCTGTAATTTGGGAATCGTGGGTTATGTTCCTCGCTCTGCCAAGGCTTGACTCCCCTTCCCCTCAAAGTACTGAGTTGTCACAATTATGCTTGAAGCTTAAGGACATCCAAAATTAGAGGCTTCATTATGGAAATCATCCTTTTCAGCAGAACTCCAAACTGAGTCCTTGCTGCCACCTGCTTTCCTGGACAGAGATGTTAACAGCTGGAGGGAAGGCCTTTGAAGAGCCTCTTTCTTCTAACTTTGTGGCTGGTCTTAATCCCCTGAAATCAGCTGCACAGACCTATGCCTGTGACTTTCATTCTTTTTAGTCTTTTTTTAGTCTGACCACTACACAAGGAAACTCTGGACTGGACCCCAGGAGGTAGTTCAGTCGGGCAAGTGGAAAACCAAGCCAGAATGAGTCTGAAACCACTCTCTGTGTGTTGCTGCTGACTGACGACACCACTACCATTTTTCTCCTTCCCAACACCCGTTCTGGCTTCCCCTTTTTTTATTTACCTCTTTTTTTTTTTTCCCCTTCCATTTCCCGTCTTAGAGTACAGCTGAGTAGTTTCCCCTTTTCTCGAACTACTTTTGCTCCTGGAATGATCTTTGCTCTGCCCAGGATATAAAGAGAGGCTGCACCCAAGACGAGTTTTCTCAGAGCCAGGACCCAGGAGGGGAAACAAGGAGGTTTTTGTGACTGCACAGGCTCGGGTTGGTCCGTGTAATACAGAGTGGCTTATGTTAAAAGGGGAAAAAATACATTTTACAACTCCAAGGCAGTAATGGGTTTAGCAACAGGGAAATGCATCTCTTGTAATCTGCTGGTGTTTGTGACCATAAATTGCTGAAGCTGCAGAGGTGGGGTGTGGGAGGCAGGTGACCCCAGGGCGTCCTGGTGCTGATCTTCACCTCTGTGTGAAGGTACAGTGGAAATCACGGACAGCTCAGTGTATGGATAAGGCACAACATGCAGAAGAACACCTTTGTATGATGTCAGGTGAACTTGGTAAAGGCTGTTACCACTGGGGGTTTTCACGGAGCCTTTTGTGGGTGTCAGGCTTAGTGTCTGTGTGGTCTGACAGAATTCGGGGATCTCAAATGCTGGGGAATGGAGAAGGAGGTGTGAACTGTTTGCAAAGCAGAGGCAACAGCTTATTAGGAGAGTTTTAAAGGTGTTTTCACTTTTTGCCATCAGCTTATTCTGTGTTGTGTCCCACTCTTTTTGTGTTGTTTGTGGGTATTTGAGATTTAATTCTCAGCATAGCTGAGCACCTGGAGAACCCAGAGATTTGACAGCACTTTCTTGGGGTAGCTGTTGGGAATCTAGAGTTGGTTGAATTTTCCTTTGTTCACAGGGCTCTCAATGACTTGCCTGTCCCCACTAAGTCTGTTGCTAAATCATCTTCCTTTCCTGTTGCAGTGAGCTCTGGGAGCTCTTCAGCTGCTTGGAAGGAGGTTCATCGAGCTTTGGTGACTTCTGTTTTCTCAGAATTTCTGCCCAGCTGTGGCAGCAGCACTGGCACCACCCTCAGCTGCTGCTGCCGCCGCCTCCACTCTGGGACCTCACTCTGTGTGAGGTGTGACTGTTCTGTGTGAGCTGTGCCTGTTCACATGGGAGATGTGCTCCTGTGCCTAAAGGACACTTTTCCACTCTCAGTCTCTGAACATCCTTGGCTTTTCCACCACACACCAGGAGGCTGAGTCTGCTTGTTTTTTTTCTGCGGGTTGTTTTCCAGACGGGGCAACGCTGCTCGCTGACACTTCTCACCGCTGCCATGTTGGAGGAAGATGACGATGAGATGTGCTGGAATAACCTGGAGAACTTCCGAGTGAAGCTGATCTCCGTGATCGACCCTTCCCGGATAACCCCCTATCTCCGGCAGTGCAAGGTGCTCAGCCCTGATGATGAGGAGCAGGTCCTCAACGACCCCAGCCTGGTCATGCGCAAACGGAAGGCAGGTGGGTGGCCGAGGGCAGCCTTTGGCTCCCTGGATGCTCCTGTGCTCTGCTGGGAGCAGATTGGAACAGTTAAAATACTCTTGTTTAGTCACTGGGCAATTGGTTTGGGATTTTCTGGGGAATTAGACACTGGAAGGGCTGCCCAGGGAGGTGGTGGTGTCACTGTCCCTGGAAGTGTTAAAGGACAGACTGGATGTGGCACTCAGTGCTCTGGTCTAGTTGACAAAGTGTTGTTTTGGTCATAAATTTGACTTAATAATCTCAGAGCTCTTTTTCAACCTGATTCTGTGATTCTGTGATTTAATCCCAGGGACTTCGGTATGTGGAGAAAGTGGAGCCATTTTTTGTTATGTCAGAAATAGGGGAAGAGATGAACAACTGACATCCTGTTGCCATTCTTTCAGGAGTTCTTCTGGACATTCTTCAGCGAACAGGACAGAAGGGCTTTGAGGCCTTTATGGAGAGTCTTGAGCTTTATTATCCACAGCTGTATAAGAAAATAACTGGCAAGGAGCCCAGCAGGGTTTTCTCTATGATTATAGGTACTGTTTGTGTTCTCAAAGACAGCTCTTCCATGGGTGTTGCTGTGCAGAGTCGGGAGCACTCCCTACCTTGCTCCCTGTGTGCTTTGGGAGGGTTCTGGGAAGAACAGCCCTGGTGTCACAGACTGGACTGGGCAGAGGGTGGAGAAGGAAGCAGAAGGATCAATTCTTTCTGCCTGTTCTGTCAGTGGCACTGTGGTGCAGGAGGGCACAGAGCAGGGGGAAGCAGCAGGGATAACCTGATCACACAAGTTCAGGGTTGGCGTGGGCTGATTCCGAGCTGCAGTGGGAAGTGGGGGGGAAGCTGAGCTGTGTGTGTGCCTGGGAGCAGCCAGGACAGCCAAGGGGCTGACCCCTTGCCCCCCAAACAGACACGGCTGGGGAATCAGGCCTGAGCCAGGTGCTGATGAACGAGATCATGAAGCTGCAGAGCGCCGTGCAGGAGGAGCGGCGCAGGGCCCAGGAGCTCACCGTGTGGCTGCACAGCAAGGAGGACACCATCAGGGAGATGTGGGTGAGGGACAGCCTGCTCCGAAAGCACCAGGAGCGGGCCCAGAGGATGAAGGAGGAGAGGGACAGCCTGAGCAGGGAGCTGAGGAAGTGCAAGGACGAGAACTACGACCTGGCCTTGAGCTACGCCAAGCAGAGCGAGGAGAAGAGCGCGGCCCTCATGAAGAACAGGGACCTGATTCTAGAGGTCAGTCATGTGTCTCCAGCTTCCCCCTTCTTACCTGACCCCTGGAGGGCTGGGCTGAGCACCTGACTGGTCTTTGCCCAGCATGAAGCACTGAGCATCTTCTCTAGCAAACGGCATGACTTGGTGGTCTCTGGCTCAGCCCTGTAGGCCCATCTTTTACAAGTTGTGCTGTGAAGAATTAACAGCCTTTCCCTCTGCTCTCACAAAGGCAGCACAGGAACAACATGGATCTGTTAGCACACAGGCAGGACTCTGGTCCCCAGAGCACCAAACCTCCTGAGGAAAACACAGTGGGGAGAAACCTGCCCTGTGTTTGTCTGGGGAACGAAGTGAGAGCTGCTTTTGCAGGCCAGAGTTTTCTCCTTGTTCCTGATGAGCTCTGAACCTTCTCACAGATTGACCACTTGAAGCACAGCCTCATGAAGGCTGAGGATGACTGCAAGCTGGAGAGAAAGCACACCATGAAGCTCAAACATGCCATAGAGCAGCGCCCCAGCCACGAGGTGGTGTGGGAGATCCAGCAGGAGAAGGAGCTGCTCTTGGCCAAGAACCAGGAGCTGGAGAACACTCTCCAGGTTGGTAGGGTGGTCGAATATGGATTTGTGAGAAGTGGTTATTTGTAGCAGCCAGGGCAGCAACGGGGCTGCAGTGAAGATTCTGTGGGTCAGCTGTGACCTTGTTCTCCCAAGTCAAACAGAGCACTGAGAGCTGATATGGAGTTAGGTGGTGGCTGTATCTCACTTTTTCTTTTGTCCAGCAGGTTGCCAGGGAACAGAATTTGGAGAAGAGCCTCTCCAAGGAGTTTCTGGAGGGTGACTGCAGGCAGATACTGGAGGAACGGCGGGAGCTGGTGAACACCATTTACAGCCTGCGCAAGGAGCTGCGCCGAGCCAGGGCACTCCAGGACAAAGTAGGTGCTGCAGGGCAAACTCCTCCTCAGGGTCCTGCTGGGAGACAGGCAGGTGAAGCACCTCCTGCCTGTGGAGCAGAGCAGCTGCTCAGGAGCCATCCTACTGTAGTATCTATTTTAGCATTCTGTGTGCAGGCTCAGGCTGTGGAGGTGGCACAGAGCGGGAGCGGTGCCAGTCTGGCTCAGGCTCTGCCCACAGTCAGGTGCTTTTTGACCTTGTCTCAGCAGTATGCAGAGGAAAAAGAGATGCTTGAACTGCAGTGCACATCCCTGAGGAAGGACTCCCAGATGTACAAAAAGCGGATTGAAGCTGTTCTGCAGCAGATGGAGGAAGTGGCTGCAGAAAGAGACCAGGTGATAGAACGTTCCTCATGGAATGCTGCTCATCCCTGCTCCGCTGCCCGAAGTGGGCAGATACGTAACCCTGACTGTGCTGCTGTGTGACGTGGCACGTGTTGTCCCTCTCCCCAGGCTCTCCTGACCCGGGAGCAGTTCCACATGCAGTACTCCAAGAACCTGGTGGAGAGGGACGCTCACCGCAAGCAGATCCGGGAGCTGGGGGAGAGGTGTGACGAGATGCAGCTGCAGCTCTTCCAAAAGGAGAGCCAGCTGCTGGCCACTGAGGCCAAGCTGAAGAGGTTGCAACTGGAGCTGCCCACCCTGGTAGGACTGTGGTCCCTGGGATGGGATTGGGAAGCTGAGTGTGGGACCAGGGTGTGGCTGTTCTGAGGCCTTTGCACCTGGACAGCTCCAGGGACCACCTGCCTGGGGAACCATTAAAATGAATTAAAACCAAATGCTGAGTTTAGAATACAAAAGATGTGATGGTTCCTATGACCTGACCTTAGTTCCAGGCACAGACAAGGTGGACTGATTCTGTGTTTGGAGCATGTCTAAAGGTGATGAGGGGGGATTCTCAACCACCAACGAGTGAACTCTATTTAGAAACTCTGTGTGAGCCATTTGGATGAAATGGGAAGCTAAATTTTCTGGAACTAAATTAGAGATACAGGGGCTTTTAATTAATATGGCATCTTGTGTGCTTTCTCCAAGTGACCAGACAGGAGTGTAGGAGGCAGGAATTCCACACTTCTCTTTTTTGGGGGGCTTTCAGTCTCCTCTGTGTTCCCTTGCTGCCACTTCCTTGCTTGTGAGGAATGATTAATTTCTACTGGTTTTGTTTCAGACCTCTGACCTGGATGATACCTCCTCCAGAGATTCCCAGGAAGTGAGTAGGGTGCCTTGTTTGCCTTTCTTTTGGGATGATTTCATGTTCCTCACTTGTGCTCAGTCCCCCAAGTATCAGCAGTTTCCAATCCATGGCTCAGGCCAGCAAGGGGCACCAGGCAAAGGCTGGTTCTAAGCATGTCCAGTTTCTTATAGTGCTGCATCTCTTCCTGCAGACTGAGGGACAGTTCTCACGTTCTTCCTCTGTTTCTATCCCACAGCTCACCCTTCACAGTCACCTGGATGAAGATGCACAGCCCACTAAGAGTAAGGCTTTACTTGGGAAAACACTGGGTAGAATTCTAGAGAGAACGGTCCAGTGTTTCAAAGGGAAATGAAAGGACATTCCTGGGTTTTATTTTCAGCTGGTCACAGAGCAGAACAAACATCCTTCCACTTCAGCTGGACCGTGTGGCTTTTCTCCAGAGGTTCTTCCCTCCCCTCTTCCCTTTTATGTTACAGGTTGTTTTCCCAAAAGCAGAACCAGGTGGTGGGTGCTGTCACTGGTTCTGTTTCTGTGGCATCCCCAGTGGAAATGATTCAGCAGCGTGGAAAGGAATTAATAGGGTCCTCTTAGAACTTGAAAATCTCTTTTGAAACAGGTTGAGAAAGGGAGAAAACTGGCACAGTAGAAGAAATTTTTGGGTTTGATCTCCTGGAAGATTCTAAATGATCTGTCCATTCATTGAGATGGGAGATTTTTCACGAAAGCTGAACAACACTGATCCAAAAAAAAATTTTTTATTATTCTACCTCACTCAGTTCAAAAATATATATCATGACACCTGGTCACTACATGAGGAGTTTCACCAAAATATGGTCTGATGTGAAGTGCCTTGATATGCACAACTTGGGGAACAGTGATAAGTTATGGTTAAAGTAATAATTAACATGTTAATTAACATAATTAACATTTCTCACGGTGACCTCTAACATGAGTTTTATTTTTTTAATGATGCTGAGCAGAGGTGCTGCTTGGTAAAGGTTTGTTTTGCTCCTGCATAAGCAGAAACTGGGGAACTCCACCATCTTAGCAAGGCTCAGGGCTCAAGTAAAATGAGAAGTGACTCTGCACTGATTGCAGGGCCAAGTCCTGGCATTTTGGGCTTGGTTTCAGTTCTGCTGAAGGACTCTGTGCAGTTACATCACAGTTTGAAGAACTGGTGGAGGGAGAAGTTACTTCGCAATGGCAACTCTGACTAAAGCTGTGATTTTTCCATCTCTCAGAAGAGTGCCCTGAAGGACCAAACCAGCAGCTCAGCCCTGGAGAGGACAATCTGCCCCCAAAGTCACCCAGTGTAAGAGAATCTTTGTGGGCTCTTCCTCTTGTGGTGTTTAATGTTCTCATTAATGATGGATTTACCAGGTTTGAGAAGCATGTCAGCTTTTCCAAAATCTGAGCACTTAGTGCAGAATTCACCCTCCAAAAAGAGTGACCTTTGAACAGAACACTTGTTCTTGTTTCTCCGTATGTGCGTAGAAATTTCTTCTAATTATTTTCCATCCTTCGTCTCTGGGTGTGGATGTTTTCCAGTTTAATTGACTGCAGCATTACTGTTTGTGCAGGAAACAGAATCCCAAATTTACAAATGTGAGGGAATAAATATGCTAAAGCTCTGTGAAGGTACTCCCATCCTGCACACACGCTAAGGGACAGCCCAGAAATGAACCTAATGTGCTTCATTCTGCAGGCAGCCACGTGGTGCTGACACTGGTCTGATATTTGGAGGAATCCAGTTCATTTTTTTTTATTAGGGT
>VXAY01002930.1:144428-273582 GCA_013399855.1 Oxyruncus cristatus | reverse complement strand
CCGCTCTGCACCGCCCCGGGGCCGCCCTGGGGTCCGGTCCGCCCGCTCTGCACCGCCCCGGCACCGCGCCGGGTCCCGTCCCGACCGGCCTGCACCGCCCCGGGACCGCCGCCGGCCACGCACTATCGCCTGGTGTACACCTGCAAGGTGGGCTGCGGGGCAGTGAGGGACAGAGCCGGGGGGGACTCCGGGTGTAGCTGCTTGCTTGTGGTTCTAAACTTGCAGTCAAAGACTAACTCAGACTGGAAGAGCCCTCTGGAGGTTTCCGGTCTCACCCCCTTGTGCGAGGAGGATGTTCGGGGTCTTGTGAGTATCGCTGAGGATCCCCCTCCTCAGGGGGGCACAGGGAGCAGTGAAACCCCGCTCGGCCTTTGTGTTGGGCTGAGCTCAGGCCATCGGGCCGCTTGGGATAGTTCGGGGTGACGGAGGGAGAGGGAAAATTTTAATCGCATGGAGTGGTTTTGTCTTAAAAGCCCAGGAGCTGCGGCTCCCGCGCTCACAAAATCCGCGCTGTTTTCCAGGTGTGCCAGACTCGCTCGTCCAAATCCATCTCGAAGGCCGCCTACCACCGCGGGGTGGTGATCGTGACCTGCCCCGGCTGCGGGAACCACCACGTCATCGCCGACAACCTGGGCTGGTTCTCCGACCTGCAGGGAAAGAGGTGGGTGTGCCGAGGGATCCTGCTCAGCTCCGGCTCAGGGGTGCAGCCGGACCCTCCTTGAGCTCGTACGTTGTTTCTGTGATGCTTTTAAAATGTGGCTCGCAGAAAAAAAAACCACTAAGTTTTTGCTGGGTGCGATTCCGTTTCATCCAGTTCCTTAAAGCACACAGACTCGGTTTTAAGTCGCCTGTAATTTGGCTGGCACTGTCTAGGATCCAAATAAACGTTGTGATGCTGCAGCAGAAGCTGTGGGGTGCACAGGGATTCTTGTTGGTGGCAGCAGGTGAATTGCTGCCTGTGGGGTTCTGTTCCCTTCAGGCTTTACCACATCACTGCTGGGTTTCCCTCGATAGGTATCTCAAGCGTGTAGACTCATCTGCTGTGCAATTCCAGTGATTTCTAACTTCCTGAGAAACCTTTAAAAGCTTCTGTTTAACTCTAATTGCTAAATTATTGATGATAGGGGATAAAAATAGTACCAGAAGGTTTGGGTGGTTTTCTCTTGCTTCCCAAATTCTTTATGGAGGAATCCCATGGTGATGCTCGTGTGATTCACTGCGTAGAGTCAATCCTGAGGGCAGAGTGGAGGAGGGAACCTGTGCTTGGCTGTTCTGGGCCTTGGCTGTGGTGTCACTGTTGGTTCTCAAATCGCTGTTCAGGAATATCGAGGAGATCCTGGCAGCCAAAGGGGAGAAGGTGAGACGTGTGGCTGGTGAGGAAGCTCTGGAATTGCTGCTGGAAAGCTCAGCAGAGCCCGAGGCCCAAGGTCAGCTGGCAGAGGGGGACAGCAAGGAAGCCCCCGCAGAGCCTGGCAGCAAGGGACAGACCTGACATGTGGGATTTGGGTTGTCCTGCTGGTGCCAAGAGACTCTTCACCTTCATTTCCTGATTTCCTTAGTCTGTATTTAAAATAAACTCAGGTGTGGGGTTTTGTCTGTCGTGTGTCTTTGTGTTGTGTAGCTTTACCTTTGATCAAGCTGATGTCTTTAGAGGTGGTGTAGATATTTTTCCTGGTACTTGTTTTGCTGACTTTGAGGCCATTTTCAGTGCTCCAGCAGTGCCCAGAGCCCAGCTTTGTTCCCTGCTTGGAAGGCAGCCAGAAATTCTCTGTGTGCTTTTGGCAGCTGGAGTTGGAGGTTTCAGGGATGTCCCCTGCCCTTCCCAGGTGTTGCAGAGCTGGTGGAGGTGCAACCCATGGCAGCTGAGCAGAGGGGGCAATTGATACCACCTGAGGAGGTGAGTCCCAAATTCCAAAGCCAGAATGGTCCCACAGGAGGGTGAGATCACCAGCTCTTACTGCTTTCATCTGTCCTTTGCCATCTTCCAGAGTTGTGTTGCCATGCCCCTGGTGTCAGGGCTGAAAGTTCTGTATTTTGGGGGTTACAGCATCAGCCCCCACACTCGGGGATCCCACTGGGGCTCTGGCCTCGGGGTTTTGCAGCTCCTTGTTGGGGAGGATGGGTATGAAGGCAAAACTAATAGTTGTGGAGCACACTGCAGAGAAGTAGAGCACCTAGAAAGTTGCCTTAAGAGTTCACTGGAAGATATTGAGGGGCTTTTTAGGTTAGTAAGGGGCTTTAAGATTAGTAAGAAGAAAAAAGTAATAAATGACAAATGGAGGTGTTTGCAGCACTCAGGTAGTGGTGGATCAGGCAGTGAGATGATCATGTTGGACTTTGTTAGGGCTTGTTTCCTCTGTACAGTGAAGTAGCTGCTTTGTTATGGTTTTGAACTTGCAATCAAAGACTAATTTAGGGTGAAAGAGCTCTCTGGAGGTTTCTAGTCCAACTCCCATGTTAAAGGAGGATGTTCAGGGTCTCTGAGGGTGGAGATCCTCAACCTCTTTGGATTCCCCCCTCATCAGAGAGGCACAGGAGGCAGTAAAGCCCCTCTCAGCCTTTGTGTCTGGGGCTGAGCAAACTCCTTTCTCTCAGCCAGTCTTGTCCAGGTGCTCATGGTCCTTAATCAGCCAAGGATTCAGTGAGGGCACTGTGTGCATTAATGAGTTTACTTTAGCAGAAGTGTTCATAGCAATTTTATACGTGTTGCATTGTAAGTATTGGGTCAGAGCAACAGGAAAGTTGTCGTGTTGCTGTTGGTGTGTCAGTTCAGAGTGATGAAACAGGGGCAGGACCTTCACCAGCCAGCTCATGTTTGTGCTCAGACCCTGGTGAAATACAGCTCTCCCTGAAGCAACAGCTGCTGGAGAGATCCAGTGTTGAGAAACAGGAGTCTTGCATCTCAGGGCACTGCTGCGTGCTCACCCTGTGCTGAGCTGTTGGCTCCTATTAGCACTGCTGCAAAAGTGCTTATTTCATTACCTTTAATCTGAAAATCAGCATTCTGCTTCCATGGTGCTGATGCCTTTGATGGGGTGGAACAGAGCAGCTGTTGCAGGATCCATGTTGCCTTGGAAACAACTCATTTACAACCTGGCTTTTTTAGCCCGTTTTCCTTACCTTTCTTACCTGTTACTCTGCTCCAGCTACAGGAAGGTGGTGCTAGTTTTTTGCTGTGTTACAGTAAAAAATGTAGCAAAAGCTGTGTTGGCCATTCCTAGATTTTAGTATTACCTTGTCCCAGTGTCCTCTGGCACCGGTGCCCCTGCAGGGAAGGTGGCAGCTCTTGCTTCTGCTCTGAAGGTTCAGGCCAACATTGCATGAGGGAATTTGCATGTAACAAAAAAAATTTGCTGCTAAGAAAAAGGGATTTTGTGCTCCCTTTTGAAGCAGGTTTTTCTGAAAAATGTTGTGTCCTGGGGCAGTGGGTTTGCTCGGGAAGGGGGACACAGGTGAGTCTGGGGGGAGCCCAGCAGAGCTCGGTTTAACCAGAAATGGGGAGTGGGGAGAAGCAGCTTTTCTCTTGAACCTGGAGGTGTGTCAGGATGGGGAAGGAGTGCTGTGAAGGCCCAGTGGAACGGGAGACAGACTGAAGGAGCAGAGGAGAGAGACTGGAGGCACAGCTGACCAGGGTAAGTCTTTGGGACACAGAGGGGAGGCAATTTCCAGGGGGGCAAAGCAGCAGTCCCAGGGCAGCAAACAAAGCTGTTTGCACGTTCCTTGACACATTCCACTGTGGTTAAGGAATGGATCCTGTTCCTGAATCCTGTCCCACAAGGGCTTTTCTGCAAAAGGGCAGACTGCCTCGTTTTCTGCCTCCGTAGTGCTGCCAGTGTTTAGCCAGCAGAGCAGGACTGTGCTGGGCTGTGTCTGTCAGATGGGGGGCACTGGGTTCTGGGACCAGGGGTAGTAAAGGGGGCTGAGACAGAGTCCTGTGGGGCAGGGAGTGAGTGGCTGAGAGCCCTTCCAGCTGAGGAATATCCGTGAGGGCTGGAGCAGCAGCACAGTGAGGTTCAGGGGAGGGCTGAGGGAAGTGTGAGGCCTCAGCCCTGACGTGACTTGGCAGTAGGAAAAAAAGTCTCCCCAGGCCTGACATCAGCCCTGTCTTGTGAGTGCCTCGGCTGGGTAGGAGAAGGCAGGATCTCGTGTTCCTGCTGGTTTTTGGGAGTTCTTCATGAAGAGGATCTGTCCTGCACCAGGGACAGCCTCTTCGAGTAACTCCCTCCACAGCTGCAGCAGCACTGCACGGCCTCGGCAGTCCCGCGGCTCTCCGGTGGGTGTCAGCATCGGAGAGATCTTCCCGACTTGGGATCGAGCTCTGGGGGCGTGGGAGAGGGAAGGGTTCAGCACAGCAGCCACCACTGCGGGCTCTGGGCTGCCCTGGAGACTCAGTTGCAGCCAGTGCCTCCAAACAAGCCAGCGTGTGCTGCCTTCCTCAGCACTGAGGAGGGAGAGACAGGAGGAGAGACCCCATCACTCATCCACAGGGATTGCATCTGCTCCTGGGAATCTGAGCTGCACACACAGACTTCTGGCACAGAGCCACTGCATGGGGGCACCCAGAGCTGTGAGGATGGCTCTTCCTGCATCTTTGCTCAGTGCGAGGGCCAGCACGACTTAGCCAGGCGTGGGAAGACCAGCTGGGACTTGGCTTTATCCTCACATTCACACTCTGCTGCTCCCAAGGCCGCTTTCTAGCACAGTCCAAGAGCTTGCTCATGCCTGCTGCTGTGTGAGTGTCCTCTCTGAGGGCTGGTGCCAGGGCTGTGCAGTGCCCTCGCTGCCCTGGTCCCCTGGCAGCTGCTGGGGGACAGCACAGCTCTGGGCCAGGCGCCGGGGCGGCACCGAGACGGGCAGGGCCTGAAAGGAACGGCCTGGCCTTTCCTTGGCCTTTTCCAGGGGGCTTTTCTCAGCATGCAGGGCTGCTCTGCCTGCCCTGTCGTCCTGGAAACTCCTGGGCAGGGAGGTCTCAGGGCTTTGTACCCTCCCTCCCCAGCCACATCCATGCTGGAAGGCAGGCAGAGCTGGACCAGGGGCTGATGCCAAGAGACCTGTGTGCTCTCGGTGTAAAGGGGGGTGTAGGTGGGTGCACACACCCTTTTGTTAACATGTGGGGTGTTTCTCACCAGAGACGCCCACACCCACCCCCATTCCAAAGGGCCGGGATTAGCCCTGCTGTCAGCCAAGAAATAATGGAAATGAGTATTTGCACTGAAGCTTAGACACAAATATTTATTAAGCACAACCCCCCCACACTCCTTCCCCTTGAGCTTTATTCATTTCTAATATATTAATCCATTTGGCAGATTATTTTTTAGAAAAAAAACCAAGTACCTGTGGGTTGGAAATTCCCCATTAAAATGACATTAGCAAATGCACATGTAAAAAATAAATAAGCTCATACATTCAAGTATATGGCAAATAATACCTCAGTAATACCTCTGAAAGCTCAATGGTCAGATTCCAGTTCACCACCTGGCTGAGAGCTGCACAGGCCTGAGCCTGCAGCTGGTCAGGTCATCTTCATCATCATTATCATCATCATCAATGTTTTCCTCTTTTACAAATGCCAGCTTGGCTGGTACAAAGGTGGCTGGGCAGGTCCTCCTCTCCCTTCTCCAGAGCCCTGCCCACCCGCAGGAAAGGAGGCCCAGCCTTGGCCAAGTGGTCCGTGCAGCAGGTGAGTGCTCCCAGGTAGCAGGTAAAATGCAGCTACCACTCCACATGGTCAGTGCAGGCAGGGAAAAATGCCCCATGAGCAGCATCACTGGTCTAAAAACATCTCACTGCTGGTTGGGAATGTTTCCATCGAACGCATTTCAAACAGAAAGTGTTGATTTTATTCTCTGCAGGAACGTCGCTGCTTCGGCACAACTCGGTGCTGGAGTTACCGAAGTCCGAGATAGTCTCTGGTCAAGAGAAGGGAAAATACTGCACCTCCTGAAGTCAGGTCCCTGCTCCCCTCCTCCAGCTTTTCCAATTGGTCCAAAAGGGGAAGGAATGACAGTAAATGTGGCTGGGGCTCCCCTGAGGCTCCAGGTATGGGACACAACCACGGTGCCTTGCCAGGAGCAGCTCTGCCAGAGCCAGGAGCAGCTGAGCACTGGTCTGGGGAGAAACACGGAGGAAGAACAAGCTGTGGGCAGAAAGCTTTGCTGGCTGTCAAAGTGGGTCCCTGTCGCACGCAGGTTCTGCCTCGGGCACCCTCACCTGCCTGAGACCTCAGCTCACTGGCACCAGAGCTGCCCACATTTGCCATGGGCTGAACACATGAGCAGAGACCTTCCCCTTCCCAGGCACAGCCCCTGCCCCGGGGCTGCACAGCTGACTGAGCTCCAGAGGTAACAAATCCTCCTAAAGCTCAGGGTGAGCGAGGCTTTGCTCCTGCCCAGGAGGTCCCAGGACAGCTCTGTCCAGGGCTGGGGAAGCAGGGGGTGTCCAGGGCTCTGCAGAGTCCTCAGCAAACCTAAAATACACTCTGAGGGGTGTGGGACCGTGATGCAGGTGTAGCGGAGTAAGATTTAAAGGACTGGGCTTATTTTCTCCTGTAGAAGGAACAAAGCTGAGCAAGACGTTCCAGGGAAGGATCCAGAGTCATTTGTGTCATCTCATGATGCAGACAGAGTACAGGAGGCCTTCAAAATGGAAAAGGTGCTCTTCCCTTCCCCCATTTAATTAAAAGTGTCGTGGAAATAAAAGACATCAAGGCTGGAGTTAACTACCCCCTCTGGGCTCCTTCCAAGTTCCTGGGTTTTTAGGTGATCAGCAAAGGGGCTGCCAAAGCCTTCCCTCATGCTCAGTGTTACAGGGACTGTGTGTCCTAAAAAAACCCCTTGTTTAAAAATTGTGCCCCATATCCATTGGGCCTTCCCGTAGCAACAGGACAGAAGTGCAGCTCCCACATCCCTGGAGCAGCTCCTGGGACAAGTCTGTGGTAGCACAGGAGCCCTCGGGTTTGAAATCACCCACACCTTTTTTCTTTAAAAAAAAAAAAAAAAAAGAAAATCAAATAAAGCCAGACCAACCCCCCCAGACCAAACCCCAGTTCTTAGCTGGAACCAGGCCTGTGCTGCTCCTCCTCAGCCTCCTCCTGGGCCGAGGCCAAATCCACCCTCTGCTCGTCCATGCGCTTGGCCTGGACACGCTGGATGAGGCTGAAAAAGTCTTCGTCCGGCATGGTGGGACCCCGGGGGAGGGAGTCAGGGGGGGCACAGCGCTGGTCATCGATCCTGGAGGACTGCACCGGGGGAGAGGGGGGTTAGCGTGGGGCAGGATGACAGGGAAGGGCTGGAGCAGAGGGATCGGGGCTCCCCCCCCAGCACAGGTACCTGACACTTCATGAGCATGTTGAAGAACTCGTCCCCGGGCTCCTGGGCGTCCCCCTCCACACGCAGGTGCCCCAGGTTGTTGTGGGTTATCCGCAGCCCCGGCAGGTTGCCCACGTTGGCACGTTGGTCGTCCAGGCGCCTGCTCTGGGAGCTGGCGATGAGGTCAAAGAACTCCTCTGTCTGCGGAGACGCCATCAGGGCAGACTGTGCTGTGGGGAGAGGAGACAGGGCAGGGTCACCCCTCTGCCTGCAGAGCCCAAATCCTCCCCACCAAACCACTGTCCAGCCCCCCTCCCACACAGGCACAGACCCAGAGGCAGCACAAGGGGGAAGGAGGTGCCGTGACAGGGTGAAAAGCAGAACCTCGCACCCATCTCCCACTGCTGGATCCCCTGAGGGGCTCCCTGCCACTGACTGTGCTTGGTCAGCTCCTGGAGGCCACCAAAGGTGCCACCTCAGCCCAGGAGATTCAGTGCCCCCACCTTAACCACAGCCTGCATGTGATCACTGTTTTTTCCAGCGCTACAGGCAGCTTCCACTGCTGCTTCCACACTGGTTCCCAGCTGGAGCCAAGAGGCACCAGGCAGACCCCAACAATCACAGGTGAGCACAGAGTTCCTGAGTGCTGTGACAGGCACCTGCACAGTCCTGAATAATTCCAGACAGGTACTCAGCAAAGCCCAGGCCTGGCTGAGCCTTCCACCTGCCAGCACCTTCCCAGGCCCCCCAGAAGCCCAGCCTGCTTGAGCCAGCTCGAGGAGAGGCTGCCAAGGTGAGTCCACAGCCTGGGATAGGGTTGGCACAGGCTGGTGCCAGGGGCTCCCAGTCCAGAACCACTACCCATAATCCACCCTCTATAGACCCTTTGGAAATGCCTCACTGGAAAGAGCCTGTTGGCTCTTGGCAGCTTCTGGGCAGGGAAAGGCTCCCAAATAACAGACACTGCACTCAGACAGGGACAAGCAAAGGAAAACTGTAAGGAACCCAGCCTGACTGGTGTTCCTGTCCCACTGAGCACAAAGCACTGGGGCAGAGGCTGCCCCGAGCCTCCCGACACAGCGAGCTCAGCTTGGAGCCCCAGCTCATGGAGCTGCAAAAACACAGGAAAATCTCAGCCCTGACGCAAAGATGAGTTTCTTCCCCTTCAGCTTACAAAGAATCCTTGAAAATAACACGTCCAAAAGGCTCAGAGCCCAAATGAGCCGAACAGAACATGTGCCTGCTTGTGCATTCTTTATAAAGCTCCGTATTTTAAACCCAGTCTCCTAAATTACACAGCTGTTACAGCCAAATGCACTTCTGTGTCAGAAATGCATCTTTTGACAAAGTGATGCTTATTTCCACCCTATTTTTAGATGATAAAAACCCTCTCACCTCACAGCCAACCTGCCTTCCTGACCTCCTCCGCACAGCTCTGTCCTTGCTGCCACTTCAGCCCCTGCCCCTGCTCCTTGTGCCTGGCTCTGGCCACATCAGAGGGGTGTCAGGGGTCTCCTCCTCTCCCGTTTGCACTTTGTAGTCATTTGGAAACTGATAAACAAATCCCTCAGCTCAAATGGACTGTTTGGAGCCCTTTGTGCTGGTGATAGAACGTGGAGTTTGACCTGTGCATTTTTAGAGCTCTCCAGCTTGGGTTAAACAAAGGCCCTCAATACCAAAAAACCCGAGTGCAAACACAGCCCTGCCTTTCCTGTCCCGTCTGTTTGTCAGGCGCCTTCCTCAATTTATCTCTGCTCTTCCTGGGGGCGAGCTCGCTGTCTGCCTGCTGGAGCTTCCCACTGTTTATCCATCCCTCTGGCTCCTCTGTCCTTACACAGCACCTATCACCACAGCATCCAAGAACAGTACAAAATCCAGAAGTTCTTCCTCCATGGCAACACTATTACAAAAACTGGCAATATTTTAACTTGCCTGAGAAAGCCTGACCCAGCCCCTGCACGCCCCGGGTTCTACCAAGGCTCCCTCAGCCATGACCATCATCATCTTCCTCACAGAAGCGGCAGGAGTCCCCATGCCAACCTCACCATTCCAAAGCCAACACCTAAAGATCCACACCGGAAAAATCCAAGCGCATTTTGCATTTCTCTTCCTAGTTTACTCCCCAGGCCTTGGCTCACATTCTCCAAGCCTTTCCCTCAGCAACCATTAACATAAGAATGCCTCTTCCTTCCTTAAATAATGAGGGAGACTGCCAAGGAACTGCTAAGTTCAGAGAGCTGAGGCTTAGGGAAAACATCACGGGATCCACAGTAAAGCACAACAGCTGGCCAGGCTGCGGGAGCAGCGGCACTCCCACAGAAACAGGGCCTTAGAAACGCTCCGGTACTCACATATCCGCTCTCCCAGGGCAGGCACCGGGGTGGCAGCTGCCTCCGCAGCCTCCGACGGGCACTCCTCCAGCGGGCAGCGCTGATCATCCATCCGGTTGCTCTGGAACTTGCTCAACAGGTCAAAGAAGCATTCCTCATCCGAAGGGGTCCGGTTGATTTTCTGGAAAGAGAGCAGAGAGAGTCAGAACACCCCGAACAGCTCCAATCGCTCCGTCTGGCGCGGATCGGGAATGGTCGTGGCCTCTCCTGGTCTGTTCAGAGGCCGGGGCCTGGCTGTGCCCTTCGCTTGCCAAGCCCCCCAGCCGGGAGCCTTTTGGAGTCACTGCTCCTTGGTCCCTCTGATCCCAGAGGCTCCAGGCACTTCCACAGCCCGGAGCAGAGCCCGGCTCCCACCAGCACACAGACGAGCCTCATGCTGAGCAGTCGCTGTCACTGCAGCGCCTCGAGCACCCACAGCAAACTGGAGGCTGAAGGGGAAAGAGGGGACAAAAGGGGACAGCATTCCCCTGGCACTGCTCTGTGGCGAGCTCCTGGGCTGGAAAGGGCTGGGCTCAGAGAGGGAGGAAGGGGAACTGTGCAGCCACCTTGGCTGAAGTGCTGCTGAGCGCCCAGCTGGGGCTCAGCCCGAGCTCAGGGTTTGCTCTTCCACCAGCTAAATCCAACCCTTCCAGGCCACTGCCCCTCGCACCCCAACGCTTCCCTTCGGTGCCCCCGTGTCCTCAGCACAGCACTTGTAACAGTCACCCAGCTGAAAATGCCACTAAATTACAGTTTTTCAGGACAGCTGCTCTTACACAAGAGCCCCAAATGAGCACCTTGTACTGGACAGGGATATATTTAAGTCGTGCTGCAGCAGGGCTTGTGTTGGAGGCTGCCAGTCCAACAGCCAGTTCCAGCACGGAGAGGGACTGTGTGCCCTGAGAGCAAGCCCAGAGCAGCAGGAACAACAGACCTTTCCAAGGAGTCCCTTGGAATGGGAGATAAAATTAACCAGTGATAAGAGGGGCATCTGCCAGGCTCAGGGATGGTCCCAGACTGCCAAGCTGGTCCCACCAGTTGCAGGAAAAAATACCACAACCAACCAAAACCTCCTACAACTGGGTCTATCTGTGCTATTTTCCAGCACAGAGTCTGGGCAGGAGCCCTGGATCCCTCCTGGGGGGGCATCACATCCCGCTGGAGAGATGGAGAGGGCACAGGGAGAGCCAGCCCCGAGTGCCAGACTTTCCAGCAGAGAAGGGATCCCCTTGGTTGCTGAGGAAGCAAAGTCCCTCTCCCAGCTCTGCTTGTGGCCACTCTGGGCAGCCCGGGAGCCTTCCCAATCCCACCACACACAGCGCCATTCCCAGCAGAGCTCTTCCCTGGGGCAGGGGCAGGCAAAGCCCTTCACGGGAGCTCTGCAACGGGGAGAGACTTGTGCTGACAGGGTTAAAGCCACAAGTTGGATTGGGTAAATGAAGGAAAACAATTTTCCTGTATGCCAAGCGAAGCAGATGAGATGCTCTCAGCTTCTATTTAGGGCAGCGTCAAAATTAGCAGCGGGCCAGAGAGGAACATTAGCAATGTGGGAGCTGATCAGGGAGGGGAAAAACCCTTCTCACCTCTCTCCACGTGCCAATCTGTTCATGGATCCATCCTCTGAACCATCAACAGTTGCACCTTGGAAATCGAAGCCTGAACCGAGGGTGAACTACATCTCTCACAGCTCTGCCGTGTTGGGTTGTGTGACCCAAATTTCAGGCTAGAGGAGGAAGCGGCTCATTCACACCGAGCCTCCCTCCAGCTTCCCCACAACCACACCGAGTAAATCAGAGCAGTGCTGGATCCACAGGACAAGTTCCCTCTTGCAGGAGCAGCCTGACAGTGTGTGGTCAGAGCCCCCAGCCCAGGGCTTCCCCTGACCCAGACCAGACTGCCCTGGGGCACGTCATGCCAGGAGCCCCTGCGATTTGGGGCGTCGGGATCCCTGCTCACAACGTGTCTGGGAGAGGAAAGGATGCTCTGAATCAGGAGGAAGAACAGCCAGTGCATGGAAGTGTGGCATGGGGCTGGCTGTGTGCCCAGGTACCTCCCGGCACGGTGGCACCCGAGGGGCAGGAGGTTGGTGCCCGTGGGCCACGACTGGGGCTCACATGTGCTGAGCCAGCTGGGACGTTGGGAGCCACAGGGCAGCATTTGAGGACACTGGGCTCCCTCCAGCACTGCCCCAGCCAAACCCTGCCCCAGGTCTGCACCTCTCTAATTAAAATGCCCAAATGTGACAAGGCAGTGAGTGCTTGGCTCCCTCCCTCCCAGCCGGCTCCGAGCCCCAAGGCAGGAGCTGCGAGGGCAGATGGAAGTGCGATCACACCCCGGGGCTCACCATCTGTGCTCGCCTGGGGCTTGGCACATCCAGGGCATCCCCACACGGGGCTGAGCACCAGCCATAGGACACACACACACACCAGGCACCACGGGCCCAGGTCCCGAAATGCTTCCTGGGCACTGCCTTTGGTTTCCAGCCCCAAGACTCACCCCATAGCTGGAGTCCCTGCCTGGCCTCATCCCCCACCCTCTGCTTCCAGCACTGCAACCGCCCACATTCTGCCAACTGGCACCTTCCTGTGGTCAGCCAGATGCTGTCACAAAATTAAAACCAACCCTGTCTGCACAGGGCAGAGGGACCCGGGGCTTTTGCTGGCCCTTACAGCCCAGGGGCTGCTGGCACAGCAGAGCTCACCCCGGGGCAGATCTGCCTGCAAACACCCTCGGCACACACACACCTCTCCCCATGAGGGGACAAGGACAGGTGTGGAGCCTCTGCTCCCTGACCTCGGGAAGACAGGGACAGCTCCGTCCCAGGCAGGTGGAGGTCCCATTCATGGGGGTTAGAGCTTTGCTACCATTTTCTGACAGTGGGATTCCCACCTGGACACCGCCAGCTCATCACAGAGCTGAGAAACCTGGCTCAGGACAGCCTGGGAGCAGGGCTCTCCCTCCTGACACTCTCTCTCTCCCGAAAGGCATCCAGGCTTTTGCATACATTCCCTTGCCTGTTTAACCTGCCTGGGTGGATTCAGGATGTGCAAACCACAGCTGAGGTTTGCATCCTGCTGCCAGATCCTGCTGCCACTCCCCCCTCTCCCTGCAGGATGGGACCACTGGCTCTGCAGGAGGGGTTGGGAGTCCCTGCAGGTCACTGCCCTGAGGAGGAGCACAAACCCACCCTATTTCCTCTCTGATAAACTCTCACACCAAATAAGGTCCTGGGCTGCCCAGCTCTGCCCGAGATGTGCAGGACATGGAGAAGAATCTCTTGGGAAAATGCCTCAGTCCAGACACTCCAGATGTGCAAGTGAAGCTGAGGCTGAAGCGATCCCAGGAAAGGCAAAAAACGCAAAACCACCTCCTGTGCCTAAACCCCCTCAGCCATTTTCACCTGGAGTCAGGAAAGCCACTAAACAAAGGCAGAAGACCTAATTGCAGGAATCAAACCACTTCCCAGCTCCCAACACCTGAAGTCACAGCCCAGAGATGCCCTGCAGGGTTTCCACCCTTGGAGCCGCTGCCCACCCATGAGAGCCCTTCTCTGACACATTCCCATTCCCAAGCCCCATCCCGGGATTGGCACCGTGTCCCCAGTCTCTCTTTGGCCCCTGAGCAGCCCATACCCCCCACCAGGCAGCAGCACCTGCTGTCACAGGTACCCTCAACCCAACACTCCGGAGGTGGCGGCTTCTCCCACAGCTTCCTGCTGCCCCCACGGCAGCTCGGGGTGCAGCTCTTCCCACACTCGCTGCTGAGCCCCACCAAAGCCTGGCTGAATTGCTCCCAGGGTGCTCTGGGACAGGGCTCCAGAGACCCCCCAAACACCACCAGATCTGTCTGTGCTGGCCAAGTCATGGCACGTCCACCAGTGATTCCATGGGGGAAACATCCCCTTCAAAAGGAGCTTCTCCCACCAAACCAAACTCCCGACGCTCTCATGAGCCACCCAAAGAGCCAAACATTGTCCCTCTGTCAGATCAGCTTCTCCTCCCACAGCTGGTGTCCCCAGGGCACTGACCTGCCTTTGGTTCCCCTCCTGTCCTCCAGGCTCAGTTTCCTGCAGACCTGCCCTCAGGCTCAAGGGATGCTTTGCCCAGCCCTCCGAGGGAACCTGCAGGCAGGACCTGCTGCCCAGCAGCCAACAGATCCCAGTGGATCTGGCACAGTGGATCCACCTGAGGAGCTGCTGTTCGAAGGCACCTGGTCAGTGGCCGGGGCAGGGACGAGTGAGGACGGCGGCGGGTTCAGGGATAACGCAGCTGTTTTCGCTGCCACCCCCTCAGAACACACTGCCTTGGCATTTCTGTGTCCACCACAATTCCACCTTATTTCAGGGAGGAGACAACCTGGAGATGTGACCTGCCCACATCCTGCAGAGATGCAGTGGCAGAGCTGGGTCAGGATCCAGCGACTGGTCCCCAGGGCCAAGCTCTCCCCGGTGGACAATCCTTGGAAAACCGCGCCCCTTGTTCTGGCAGCACTGTGCGCCCAGGGCCTGGCAGATATTCATTCCCAAACATCCACGTCTCTGTGCCATGCCCTATCTGCCTCTCCTCTGTGAACCAGACACACCACCACCCCTCACCCCTGCTCTTTTCAAGGCAGCCGACCTCAAAACCCCCAGGCAGGAGCGGGGCTGGTGGTGCTGGTGACCCCCAGCACCTTCTCCAGGGCTGCCCCGCTGCCTGTCAGTCCCCTGCACGGGGCTTTTCTTTATCCTGCACCACCCCAACACCTCGCCCTGGAGAACCCACCGTGGGGGCAGCACAACCCCAAACCCCAAAACATCAGGCTCTGAACCTCCCCACCTCACCTGGTGAAGGGCAGCGAGGGGGAGGTTTGCAGAGAGCTCCCGAACAGCAAGTGGGGGCTGGAGGAGGGGAGTGGAAGGAAAGCCCTGCAGGAAAGCCACAGCCTGTTTCACCAGGAGGTGAAATGCCTGGAGCACCATCCCTCAGGGGCTCTCCCTGTCCCTGGCCACCAGCACCTCAGCTGGAGTCTCCATTCCTTGACCAGCCTGTCATGTTCAGAGTCAGCAGAGCTGGAAAACCCACCTGGTCTTTGCTGAGGACACTTCCCTTTCCATGCCAATCCTTCGGCGCTGCTGCCACGCTCCCCCCAAGGGCAGGGCTGGTGGCAGACACCTCGTGTCCCCTCCCCAGGCTCAGGGATCCACCACCCACCCTCGGCACCCTCTGCTGTGAGACACAGCACACCCCGAGAGCCTGAGCACCGCCTGCAGCCCACAAAGTTGCCAAAATATCAGTAATGAAGTTGCAAAAATATTAATAATAAAAAGTTCACGCTGAAGCTACCTGAAAACTTTAACACCCCCGAGCACACACAGGCACATCCCGGCCTGAGCGAATCTCTCCTCCGTGTCTCTGCATCTACCTCCTCCTCCCCCCGATCCAGCCTCTCGTTTCACAGAAAGAAGGAAACACAAACAAAACCCGAGTTTTTCCTTACTGACCTCAGCAGCCAGCTCTTCCCCAGGCTCCAGCTTTCACATGTCCAGAGGCAGGAACGACCTCCCCTGGCAGGGCAGCGGCAGCGATGCTCCGGCGGCGCCGGGAGCTCTCCCAGCCCCGCTCCGGGAGCGCGGATTTATGCGGAGCGCGGAGCCATGTGAAGAACGTCGCCAGCTCCAGTGACCCGCTGGGTGCGAGATGAGGCTTAAAGCGACAGCCCCGCTCCTCCCAGAGCCACTCCGGTGCCCTGGCACGGGGAGGGGGGGGGGGGGCTCCTCTCTCCCTCACCTCGCTGCCACGATCCTCCTCGTGTTATTAGATGATGCTCTTAAACACACAGTGGAGCTACGTGAATATTTAGCTTTCCTTCCACCTCCTCACCTCCCACCCGCCACACTCACTTTACCTTAAAAATAGATTGGGATCGATCCTCCTAAACTACATCTGCAAACACACTCGGCTCCACAGGCACAGGCACCAAATGCTCTCTGCACACACAGACACAATATGATCGCCTGGATTTGAAGCACCAAAATACTGAAGGACCATTTTTAGCTCCTGATAGTCCTCCTGCTCCTCATATTATTAGATATGTGATTTTTTTTTTGTCTTATTGCAAGAGCTGGAGCTGCTCAGCCATAAGCACCTCCTGATTTAAATGTACCACCGTTCAACAGAGAGAAATTTCTAATTGCAACAGGCTTTTAAACAGGGAAAGATGGAAATGCCACACAGCAGCCAAAGAGCTGTTCTTACCTCACATTTGTGAAATGGGGATTTCTAGCAGTGAAACGAGGCACTGGGAGGAGAAGGAGCTTTCCAAAGGGGCAAAATGGGGACAGAGCCCGGGTGGCACTCTCAGCTCTCCGTCTACACTGTCCTCTTATACTGCACTCTCATGTTTCACTGCAAAAGTAGTAGATTCCTTTAGCCTGAACAAATGCAGCTTTGGGTAACTGCCCATGCTTTTCCACACCAGTACATGTATTTCCAGGAGTCCCACAGTAATTAGAAAGATGGAAACTCCGTGGGATCTGAGACCAGGACTCCTGCAGAAGATGGGTAACAACTCAGGGGCAGAGCCCACACACACACACACACAAACACGCGCGAGGTGTTTGGTGCTTGGAACAACAAGAGGAAACGACATTTCCCCTCCGGGTTTAAGGATGCAGGAGAGGGGAGTGAGTGAGATGTCTGTGATCTGCAGAGACACCCCCTGCACCGTCAGGTCCCAGCTCTGAGCCAGGGACTGAGTGTACCCTGCAGGGTGCTCTGCCCCAGCCCCGGCACAGACCATACACACCCTGCCCAACCCCGGGCCGTGCACACGCTTCCCTTGTAGCATGGAATTATCACCCTCACTTGGACTGTTTTCAAAGATTCTTTTTTTTTTTTTCCCCTTTAAACAACTCGCCCACTCATCCCTATAAACGCCGGTGCTAAAAGCTGGTTCTGTTGTTAAGATTTCAAATAACTTGGGTTTTATTGTTCCAAACAAAATCAAAATAACTCACCCACGCTCCCTCCTTCCGTAACACAGTAAGTGCTGACCTGTTGGGACCAGGCCCTGCTGCCACACAGGGCTTCAATCCATGCCCATGGCTCAACAGCAGGTGACAATGTAATTTCTGATTTCCTTTTGGGAGGGAGTGTGTTGTGCCTCGTGGGTGTCTGGCTGAAGTGTTACTGACACCTCTGCTGCTCGCAGAGCTGATCCAACTGTCTGGAAGCTCCTGCCACTGTGACCAGATTTGGCCATTCTGTCCAACAACCACATTAATATTGGATTTACCCTTTTTCCTCAGCTACACAACAACCTGCCCTGGAATCACAGGTCAGCCCAGCCCTCACTGATGAGACCAATGTGCCCATGGCACAGAAATGACTTCTGGCTTCTCTCTGGGAGGCAATATGTGCATTCAAACAGTCTCTGCAGTTAACGTAGTGACTTTTCCACGTGGGTTTTGACAGCATTTACCACACCAGGCTGGGTTTCCCTGCCACCCTAATAGAAACACACCAAGCTGGATTTAGCACGTGAAGCTTGTTCTACTAACTGAGGAGAAAAAGGAGAAGCATCATCACTGCAGGTCAGTCTCTCCAGTTTGTGGAAGATGAGTGATACAGAGGTCAACCTGGCCCAGGAAAAACCTGGAGCATCCCTTAAACACCAAAACTGGGAATGAACCTAAACTCCTTGCTTAAAACAACTCAGGTTATAAGTGACTGCCAACACGCAGGAAGTTTCTGGAGTGTATCCGATGCTCACCCTCACCCAGGGCTGTGGTACCTGGCTGTGCACACCAACACCCACCCAAGCAGCAAAACAGTGTTTTAGCTACAACCAGATGCAGTGATTTACTCTGCAGTTGGAAGGGGATGGAAATAGGACCAGGCTCGGCTGTGGAGTCTCAACTGAGCAGCAGTAATTTGCTAAACCGAAATAACTCCGTTGCTTTAAAGGATATAACCCATATTCTCGATTAATTAGCACAGAGGCCAAGGTTAATATAAGGAGCTCAACTCCCAGTCACCTACTCTATCCACCAGACCAGCACCTCCCCACTCCCAGCCCTGTGGAGCAGCAGGAGGTGATGGGGAGACAGAGGACGTCACTGCCAGCAAAGGGCACCTTGCTCTTTGCAGATGGAGATGATCCAGAGAGGTGCCCTCCTGGCCCCAACCACTGCTCTCCCCGCATCTCAGATTGGAAGCTCCTGACAATTTGCTTTGAAAACGCTCTGCTAAAAGGTCTACTTGTCTCTGGATTGCCAAAACTGTGCTGCTTTCCTGAAGCAGACTTTTATTTAGACACCTACTTGCTCTCAGTGCAGCGATGTTTTAAGAAGGAGCCGAACAGATGCGGCTCCGTCACCAGGGGTGGTGGTGATGGTGAAGGTGAAGCTGGTGGTGGATCTGTGCACACCCATCTACATCAACACCCATAACACATCCAGCCTGCACATAAACACCCCTCGCTGCAGCAAACGCCCAGATCTTAATTATTATTTACTCACACGCAGGTAATGCCTGAAGGCCGCGTTCGAGATCAAGGCTTTGTTGTGCAAGGCACCCCACAGAACATGAAATCCTGGCCCTGCTGGGGCAGGGAGGGCTCCTGGGGCTGGTACCTGTGGGTTTGCCGTCGCAGGGATGGTCAGACACAGCCCTGCTCAGAAGAGTTTAAACAGGTAAGACGAAAATCACATGCAAAGGCAGGAGCAGCTTCTCCTATCAGCCAAAAGCATCTGGTACCTGCTGCTGTAAAGGGCAGGATGAAACTACACCCTGTTTGGGGTTCACTCCACATGACAGTGCCCAGAGAACACTGGGATGCAAATGGCTTTAGATAGAGGCAAAAATGTCCTCCTGGGACTTTCCTGCACACCCCCCATGGGAGCTGCACCTCCTGTCCCCAGGCACATTCGGTGCTCTCACTCCCTGCTGGCTCTCAAGTCAGGGCTGCACCCACTGCAGAAGGTGGTTCCCCCTCTCCTCCGGCACAATAAGCACTGCAGGGAATGGGAACTCTCCCTGTGGGCACAGGCAGCACGATCCAGGATGGAGAAGTCGGATCTAGGGGATGGTTGCACATCTCCCCAGGAAGCTTCCCCAGCAGTGCCTGCACACGGAGTCCTCCCCTGGGCTCAGCTCTGCCAGGGCTGGGGCTGCAAGAACAGGAAAGGGCCACGGGCTCTGAAAAACCATTATTTGGGGTTTTTTTAGATTAATTGGTGTTAATTGCCTCGGGAGGCTTAAAAATAGCACTGCTAATGGGGACGTGGACACGGGCTGAAGGTGAGGTGTGGGCAGAGGCTCCTGATGGTCCCATTAACCCCGACACAGGCTGTGCCCTGCCCAGCAGCCACTGCCAAAAACAGGGACACCCTCTGTCCAGCTGGGAATTGCCTGCCTGCACCTCCAACCCTGACAGCCCCCGAGCTGCCTTCACACTCAGACAGGGCCAGAGGGAACCCTCCTGCTGCCACGGCGGGTTTTATCACAAGAGCTCCGAGAAACAGTGTTTGAACCTTCCTCCTTTCAGGCTCCTTTGATTTATGGATTCACATCCTGCTCCTGACTTCTGCAATTGTGGGGGACCCTCGGCCAGCTCCCAGGGAGCCTCAGTTTTCTGCACCTAGTCCAAATACAGTGACAAGGACAGCCCAGAACGACCCCAAAACATCTGCTATCCTAAATCCAGAGGAAAGGATTGGCATTGGATGGGATCACATTCATCTAAAAGCAGTGGGTTAGGGAACTACCCATCACCTCAGGAGGTCACTGCCCTTCACTGGCTCCTTGAACTCCCCTCCCTGCCCACAAGTGAACTCTGGGATGGAGTTGCCTGGTTGCCTGGAGTTGCCTCCGGCCACCATCCAAGATAAGACACAGACAAAACTGGTCTGGTCCTACAGCTCCTGCACTGCCACAGGCCTGTCCTTAAAGGAAACCCAAAATACATCATATTAGGGTGCATTTCCCATTTTTATAAATATAATTTAGACAAAGAGAAATGTACGTTCTCAGTATTGAAAAGATTCTATACCAACCAGACCCAGCAGGCACAGCCAGACCACGATCCCTTCCCAGCACAGAGATCCCTGGGGATGCATCAGGTGCTCCCTTGCACACCAGACCCCACCAAGCCACGGCTGGGAGCTCGGAGACAGTTGTGGAAGAAAAGGAAACACAATCCCCAGTCACCAGAGGCCTCTGTGTCACCTGGTGTCATCCCAGCTCCAGGGATTGACATCCAAAGAGAACCTGGACTGTGATTTCTCTTTAAGCTCTTCTGGCATGTGCAGTTTAATAAATGCCAGAGGCATTGAACACACAAAGTGCCCCAGGTACAGCAGAGACCTGAGAAATGAATGAAAAGCTCCAGGTTTTGTGAGAAATCAAACACTTGGAGCTTTATTGCTCTGGGTCTGGCTTCAATTCATCCCTTTTTTTTTCAGTGCTGTTCTCTTTAAAGTGACAGTTTCTAGGAAATGGTGAGTGTAACATCTCTTTTAGTGTCCCATACCACTTGATGGCTGACAGTTTGCCGGGAGAAAAGGTTGTGCAAGGAGGAGAGCAGACCTCAATTATGGCTTTGAAGTGCCAATAAATGAAAACTCAGTTTTCAATGAGTCGAGGTAAGAAAAATGGATTTTGGTAGCTTGGTGAGTCACCTCCAGCCCAGACCACTGGACCAACAAGTGGCAGACATTCAGTCATAACCTCTAACAAAGGTCTGCTGGGGGTCCTTGGACAACCAGTTCAGGTTTTTATCTCCTCCCTAGAGCAGATTCCTGTGGTAAGTGGTGCTTTCGTAGAGTTTCCAAGCTCTGATCAGTTATGAATGGAATATGTGCTTTCCTACACCAAGGACCCCCAAGGTCTGGATGCTTCTCAGATCCCCTGGGGATCTGAGAAGCATCCAGACCTTGGGGGTCCTTGGTGTAACCTCTGCAGAGCCAAGGGCTTGGCCACCATCCTGCACGTGGCACAGCCAGGGTGTTCTTTTCTCCGTGTGTGCCTGATGCACAGGCACAGGCTTGTCTAAATCCTGCCTCCTATCTCCCTTCCACACAGCGTGGCTTCGATTCACAGCCTGACCTCAGTCTGGGAGGAGGGAAAACAAGGGACAGGAGGAGTTGGGGAAACGCAGGAAGAGGGTGTGCAAGCAACAAGAACATCCCAAAGAACGGAGATAAGGGATTCGTCTTTATCTCTGGGACTTCAAATGCCGAAGCATCTCACTGAGCAGGAAGGATACTGATCCCTGCAGCCCACACCACGTGCCCTGCCACCATCAGCCCTGTCCCAGGGAGCACAGGGAAGTTTCCTGCATCCTAAGTGGTGACAGGGTCTCGTTTCTACTCAGTCCGAGGAGCCTGGCAGGTAATTCTGGCTTTGACTCCGGCTGTGCGTGTTAGCCTCCCTCCCAAACCACCTCTGCACGAGAAAAAGGGACTTGAAGGAGGACTATAAAGCCCTAAGACTCAGGCAGCAGCTGGTGCAGCCCCAGCCCCAGAGCTGCCCTCGGGAAGGGTCGTGCCTGGGCTTAGTCCCCCTGGCAGGACACTCCTGCAGCAGAGCCAGCGGGGCCCAGCTCTGCCCTGCCTCCCGCTCACTCACACAGGCTCACTGGGTAATTACAGAGAAAACCAAGGCAAATCCCAATTTTAGTGCCATTATAAAACAGAGAGGGGGAATTCATTACCTGGCAGCTGTTAATATTTAAGGAAGAAACTGATAATTTGCCTCTGAGGCAACGAATGCAGCAGAAGGCAGAAAATGCGGCTGCCTCCCCCCCCCTTCTCCGTGCAGTCACTTTGCAGAGGTTTTCTGTCCCCACATTTATTTCCCTGCCTCCCGTGCCAGCAGCAAAGTCCCAGTGAGGAACAGCATGTCAGGGCTCTGCACAGCAAAACTCCCAAGAGCTTTGGCTCTGCTGCCTCTCTGGATTTGGGAGAGGGCTTTTTACACCTCTCCCGGCTCAGGCAGCATCTGTGCAACCAGCCCACCTGAGTCAGAGCACAGGAGGGCCCGACAGCTTAACAAAGAGACTCAAGGAAAGGCAGGTCAGACAATTTCAGATGACTCTCTGGAGATAACCAGATCCCTGGCTGCTTCTCCAGACAGCCCAAACCCCTGGAAGAACCTCCCAGTACCTGTCAGGCTCGAGCTCTCCAGAAGGTTTTCTGGTGCAGCATGCTGCCTCCAGCTAGGAAATAGCACAGCCTCCCTCCTGGGTCTGCATCTGCCTGCAGCACCTTGCAAGGTCCCACAAGCTGAGCAGGAAGATAAAACACTGCAAGAACAAGCCACGGCTCAGTGTTTACCTGCTCACTTCCAACAGGACTGACACCACCACAGCAGCCTCCAGGTGTCATAGGAACAGGCTTAAATTTAGCAGCAGCCGCCTTCCCTCTCTCCCTGGCTCTGCCTTCTCCCTTCCTCTCCACTCCCCTTGCTCTGGGAGCACGTTTACACCAGAAAGTCTGACCAACACTAATGGCATAATTATACCCCTGCAGTTAAACAAACATCAAGGCTGTGGGACAAAGGAGGGCGTGCTTTGCACTGCCCTCGAGTTGAGGGAGTTCACACATCAGTGAGATGAACCTGACGGTAAAAGAGAGGGAAGATGCACAGACACCACAGAGCAGCAAAGCCTGCCCGGTGCAAACCCCATGTTCCAGCTCCTGAGGGACTTGAGGAAGCATCAGTCTAACCTTTGCTCTAACAAGACAACCAGAGAAATGATGCTCTGGGGCCAGAAGCCCCCGAGGCTGATGCACCCTTCCATCCCAGCATTCACCCAGTCCATTCCACAGCACCCAGGGAAGTCACAGGGGATGGATGGGGACACCTGACATCTGGGCACTGCCTGGACAACACGTGGCTCAGCAGGGACAGGCAGGACCTCCCTGCCACTGCCACAAGCCCAGCACTGAACCCTCACACCTGCAGGCCAGGCAGAGGGTCAACCACGAGCATCCTGCAACCCAACAATCCCCCAGGAAATCACGAGACAGAAAACCATCAAAAGAGCTCTGGCAACCTGCCTTTGGGGCGGGGAGCTATGATCTACAGAACTTTCCCTTCTTTTATGGTTGCTTCTCACTGTAATCATAAAAAAGGCCTTACAAAAACATTAGTCCTGGGGAATGTCTGGCGATGCAGCCTGAAAATCGTTCAGTGTCTAAATACATCAGCAACCCATCTCTGCAAGTCGTCACTGCAATCAAACACAGCTCCTCTTTCTCTTGACTATAAATGGTCTTTGCTGAGGACAGGGTGGGGGACAGGTTTGGAGAGATCCCCCGAGCTGGTGCGCTCCTTGGGAAGGGGAGAGTCCAGAGGAGCTGGACCATTTCTAGAGCACAGATCCCCAGGGAGGGGAGAGGAGTGGGTTTGGTCCTCACCCCTCCCCACGGTTTTTGCTCCAGCTGTTGGACCTTGACATGCACACCCCACTGACCTCAAAGACTTTAGTTCAGTGCTGATCTTAAACACCAGGCCCAGAACCAGGGCAGATCCCCAGCCCCTCCCCAGGCAGTCTTTGATGGAATACACAGTGCCTTTCTCCTATGGATCCTCTCCTTCTTCCATACCTGCTTGCTCTCTCAGGGAGGAGGGTGAGGGACACAATCTCTGATATTTCTGAAGTGTTAGAAAAATCCCATCCTTCTAGTAACCTTCCAGTTACCTTCTAGCAAACCCCTAAAACGCATCTCTTACCAAGTCAATCCCAAGCAGGAGCATTATGACCTTCTCCACAGCGGAGCAGGGGGGTTAAATCCATGAGCAAGCCTTTGATGTCTGCAAGCTTCAAGTAGTACAAAACCTCTGCTTTGATGTTCATTTTAAAAGAGGAAACTCAGAAGGTGTGCACTGCACGAGTCCCAGGGAGGGATTTAGAGGGACTTGGATCTGTCTGTCCACAACTGCAGGCACAGGGACCGAGCCCTAACGCAGCTCCTTCTGCTCAGGGCTCTGCTGCAACAGAGCAAAAATGTGACCAAACATGTCTCGCCCTCACCAGCTTCTCCCAGACCAAACCCACCTCTGTGCAGAACCAGGCACTCACATCCCTGAGGATTCCCATGGGAGCTCCACAACTGACCTCAAAGGTGGACGGGACCCCGCCCTTGCCCGTCCCCAGACCCAGGCAGTGCTGGTCCTTCCTGGAGGGGAAATCCCCCCACTTTATGGGGCCATGGGAGGGGTAAGGAAGCCCCTCTCTGCCCCACCAGCCACAGGACCCTCCTGTGTGAGCACCACGTGCAGCACCAGGGCAGAAGGTCTGAGGCACAGGGAGGGACCTGCCACGCTCTCCTACCTTACGCAGCACCTGGGCCATGGCTTCTCCTATCCATCCCAGCATCCCCACGGCTTTGCCAGTGGGCTGAGCCCCTCTCTCAGGGCCCGACAGAGCTGCCAGGAGGGACAGGCTCCTCTCCATCCCCCAGCTCACTTCGCCTCCCTGCACTTTTCCCTGCCTGCCCTCCCCTGTCCCGCCCCCTCCCATGGGGAGTTTCCCAGCAGCTCAGTAATTAGCAGCATCATCACCAATGCTAATAACAACCACCACAGCTCCTGCCATCCAAAGCTCAAACAACTCTGCAGCCACCATCACGCCTCTGTAACCTCCCCGGGGCTGGCAGGGAGGCAGCACTACCCCAGCACACGGAGGGGGAAGGAGGAGGGAAACACGAGGCAGCGGATGGGTGGCAAATCCAGGAGCTCTGGACTCAGGCACTGCTCTCCCAGGAGCTGCCCACCCCGGGACCTGCCCGCTGCACAAGCCCCTTGGGAAGGAGGTCAGTGGCTGTGCTGACAGCAGGACTTATCCAGAGATTGCATCACTCCACCTGGGAGTCTTGGGATGAGGCTTTTTCCAGGGAATCCCCGCACACAGCTTGGGTTCCTCCCTGCAGAATGACCCTGGGAGAGCAGCACACAGGACCATGTGTGCAGCCTGAGCTGGTGGGACAGCAGGGACTGTGGCACCCCGTAAAAGCTCCTTAGATCAACCATCAGAGCTCACCTCGAGTTAAGGACTCACTGTTTACTGACGGATTAAAGAGAATTTTTGCTCTGACCATTCACAAAATGAGGGTTCGGGGGGGATTCTTGTCTGAACTCCCTGACCCGAAAAAGCTTCTCTCCCATTTGGGAGGGTTTTGCTGTGTTTGATTAATAAAAGTTCCCACGAATGGGAATTGCAGCTCCTCAAAAAACCCACCCAGAACCAGCATCCCCTGACAGAGGGGACAACAGCAGGACAAAAGGAAACGCGTTGCTTTGCCTTTGCCAAGAAAACATTGACTTTAAACATCACAGAGCCAGGCTGGGAGCACCCACACAACAAAATCCCCCTGCAGTGACCCCGCTGTGTCCCCCAGGAGGTCCCACAGAGATGCCCTGTCACGGCCATTCACCAAACCCCACAGGCACTGCCGGGAGGTCACCAGTGCTTGGCAAGGGTGCCACAGGGACCCACTTTTAAACACGGCCGAAGGATCCACAGCTACAGTCCTAAGGAAAGCTTTTTCCTGGCTCTTGCTGGAGCGTGGCTTTTGTTTGGTCTCTGGCTGAATGTCTGAGTTAAAAATACAAGGCTATTTCTGGCAGAAGTGGGGTTTTTTTTCTGCCTTTGTATTGCCTTGCGTGCCCCCATGCTGCTGCCTCCTTTCTGGCTCAGATGAGCTTTGTTTTCCTTCTCAATGATCATGTTTGCACCGGTGAACAGTAGGAAATGCTTCTCCCATCAGACCATTTCCACGAGCACTGTTGGGAATGAAGAATGAGCTCAGAGAAGTCTAAAAAAAAAACCCCAGTTAGTGTAAAGATCCTGTCTCCAGCGGCCAGAGAACCGAAAATCAGGAATGTCTGTGGTAAAAAGGGATGTGTACACACACCCATGCACACAGGTAGAGCAGGATATGTTCTCCCCACGATCCACAGACCCGGAACAAAGGACTCAGAGCTAGAAACACTTCCAAGCATCCCCATTCCACACCCAGGCTTCATCCCAAGCTCTGCAGCTGAGACTCAGCATGAAAATATTTAATTTCACTTTTCTTAAATGCCAAGAAAAAACAGGCCTATCTTTCCTGGCTTGGATTTATTCCATCTGGAATCGCTGCATAATCAGGGCTGTGATAGTGTGTTACAGGCTCAGTATAAAGCAAAAGCCTAAATACTTCCCAGCACCATGAGATCATTGATCTTCCCTGTTACTCTTCGTATCTCCTGGCAACAAGCAGAGGACTTGGGGCTTCTCACTTGAGATCACAGAGTTCAGATATCTCCAAGCCCCCTCCCACGATCCAGAAGCATGCCACGGCTGTGGGTGTGATCCCTGTCTCCAGGACCGAGAACAAAACCAACACAGCTGCAGGAAAACCCTCCCCAGTATTTGTGTTCCTTCTGTGTCACAACAAACATCAACACAACCGGAAGGTAACGGCCCACAAACAGCTCGGCTGTCAGGCTGGAGACATCAAAAAGGCACCTGGAGAGCTCTTCAGGACACGGAGCCCCATCATCACCCAGGGGAGACAAGCACAGACTGAGGCAGAGCTCCCCAACAGGTCAGTGACCTGCAAATCCCTGACACTGGGGCAGCTCCTGCCCCTGAGGAAATGTGCTCCACCTGCACTGCTCCCAAAGAGAAGCTCCTGGACAATGATTTCTGTCATCTCTGCCTAAAGACTGATGAATTCTAACAGACCCCTCTGCACCCTGACCATCGGTGGGAGCAGGAGATGAGGGGGAACAACACCTACGGTCCCACATTTGGCAAAGGCAACCGGCCCTTTTGGCTGCTCATCGAAGACCTGCGAAGGGCTCTGTGTCTTGGAAAGGCAACAAGCCCACTCCCCACGAGCTCCAGGAGGCTGATGAATCAAGCTCAACAAAGCACGGGGTCCAAACTGCTCTGTTTTCCTGGAATTCAAGGCATCACATCCTGACAGTCCCAGGAAAGCTCAGGTCCAGACTCCTGTCCCTCAAGAGAAGGTTCCAAATATCACAACTAAATACCAGTCTCTCATAAACCAGTTTGTGACGGAGGTCGGTGCCACCGCTCTGTTAAATGGTCAGTAACTCTGAGGCTCAAAGAGGTAAAATCATTTGCCCAAGTTTCCCAAATTGCCAACAGCAGAGCTGCACACAGGCCCTGTTCTCCAGCCAAAAGGCCACCCCTGCACCACATCAGAAGTGAAATAGCACTGAAATTCTCCGAGAAAATCCCAAATCAGCACTGAAACAAAAAATAAAAAAATCATAAAAATCATCTTCCTACCGACTGTGACACCTGGACTCGGACTTCACCAGCATCCAAGGGTGATGCACTTGGCCCCTGGCACTTCCTCTCCGAACCGGATTGGTGCTCCCGGCATTTCCTCGTCCTCGCAGGTAACGACAGGAACTCTTTTCCCGAGATCTTCAGCTCTCCCACGTGGTGGCTGTCCCCATTCTGGTCCTTGGGAAAGCAAGAAACACCCACTGCACCACTTGTCTGTCTCAGGTTTACGTGGAGATCTGCTGGCACGTATCCACGGAATGGGAGACACAGGAGCACGAAGTGACTGGGAGTTTGGAGGGTGGGAGCTGCCACTCACCACCTGCAGGGCTGAACCAGGACACTTGGTCTGTCCCTGCAGTGTGTGATTTTAATGAACAGAGAGGAAGCATCGCCCAAACAACGCACAGGAGTCGATTCCTCCACAGGGAGAAGCAGCATCCTCTTACAACCCCCCAGGTATGCAGGTAGGAGCAGGGCTGGTTTATTTATGGGCACAGGGAATGAGGGATGACAGGTGCAGAAACAGGCACCGCTGTGAGTGACTCCTGCCAACTGCACTCCTAAAAACCTCCTTTAAACAGAGTGGCAAGCTCATCCTGCCCAGGATACCAAACTCTTGGCACGAGTCCCTCCACTGGCTGTATCTCCACTCGTTCCCAGTGCCCAGCCCTGCAGCAGCCCATGCTGAGCCATGGATAACCTGACCAGGCCCAAGGGAAGGATGCTCTCCACAGCATTTTCCACCTCCAGGATTTGGCTCCCACCACTGCCTGCCTCAGAGTCTCCCACTGTCCACAGCAAGAAGGAAACCACTGGGTAAGGGCCCTAAAAGGCAGATGGACATGGATGGTTGGAGTCCCATCCAGCTCTTTGCCAACCCTCCCACCACCAGAAGGACGAGGGGACAGCAGGGTAATGTAAGTACAGCAGAAGGCTATGAGCAGTCTCACTCCTGCCCTCTCTGCTCCCTTAAATGCTCGTGCTCAGTGCTCCCACAGCCATAAATACAGGATTATCACCCCCAGGTAACGTGTGGGGAAATGGAGGCGGCAGAGACTGCAAACAGGAATAGTGAGAACAAGCAAGGAGAGATTCATTTCCCTGGATGCCATTAATGGGACCAGTGCAGCCAGGCTGGTGTCCACAGCTTGAAAAGCAGCCACAAGAATATATTTCAGAACTAGAAACTGCCTTACAGTGCCTTAGTTGGAGCCCTCAGACTGCTCGGTGCATGACAGCCAGAAGAGATGACTCAATTACGGCACATAAGCACCTTCAGGGTGAAACCCAGCATGTGATAAAGAGATTTTAGTCTGGTACACAGAGGAATAAACAAGAACCAAAGGCTGGGAGCTAAAGCCAGAGAAGCTCAAACCAAGGAAAAGGGCACGGGATGGAGAAAACAGGATGAGCAGGAAGGAGGATTCCTGCAATCTGCTGGGGCCCTCAGAACCAACGTGGGTATTCCCTGGCAGACAAACTCTGCCCCAACACACGACCCCGTGCAGAGGCTCTGGACAGGAGCTCCTGACCTGCTGACTTCGAAGGCTGCCCCAGGCAGAGCTGGCGGCCAGAAGGTGAGACAATACTGAGGGGATGCTGCAGAGATCACAGTTCACTGGTTTGCACCTCACAATCTTACCACTCCCACCACAGCGAGCTCAAAGCAAACAAGCCTCTCCCACGGCTGTAATCTCCCTTCCCTATGAGCAGAGCAGCAGAGAGGATGGGGAACTGCATCCAAAACACTGTCCCAAGTAGAGGTGAACTCACACACACCCCCCAGGACCACTGCAGGGGGAACAGGAGTACTCACACCTGACTCTACAGCTCCTGCTTACTCCATCCTCCCCATGAAACCCCTGAAATCCATAACCCTGCCTGAGCTATCGAATGAGGTTCAGCTTTCACAGCAAAGAGCAGGAAACCAACAGCATTAACAGCATCAGCAGCAAGTCACACACAGCAGAGTCCCCCTGGCAGCCCTCTGGGCTGTGCTGCTCTGATGAGGACACACAACCCAATGTCCCCTGACATCGGACATCGCTGTCCCTGCCATCGACACCCCCGGGATGGAGTCACACTGCTGAGAGCAGGGGTCAAAATGGCCAAGGGGCAGCTGAGAGAACTGATAAAAACACCTCAGGGCACATGGAATCTATTTCCCAAAGACAGTCAATTCAGGGAGGAGCTTCTGTCTGGCCTTCCCGCTGCTTACTGGGATGTTCAGGCTCCCAAATGGTTTCCCAAGCCTGAGGCTGTTTCCCATTGACCATTTACATCAACCTGCAGCTTGGATGAGCTTTTCCTCTCTGTGACAGTTCTGTAAAGGGGAAATTCTCCCTGGGACGCTCAGGAGAGCTGTGCCTGGAAAGCACTGGATGAATGTAAATTATTTGTGCCAAAGACATTCCAAAAAGGCAGAGCGTGGCTGCCTGCCTGGCCACCTCCTCTGGGAACAGGCATGACTGAGCCCCACAGCAGCACCAGTGCCTGCTGCTGGGCAGACAGAGCATCCTGAGCAGGATTTTCTGAGAGGCTTAAATGCTCCCTGTAGCTGGAAAGGCTCAGTGCCTCCCAGCTGGCTGCAGAAACAGCTCTTTGCCCTGGGGACAAGGAGAAAACGCTGATCTGCTTGGATCTGACATTCCCAGCAGCGAAGTGGAGCAGAGGCAATCCTTGGAGCCCCTGGAACAGAACCCTCCTGCAACGCTCCCGCTCCTCCATCTGCCCTCTCTGTCACTCCACCGGGGTGACAAGGCACCAGGATCTGCCACCAGCCCCTGCAGGGGCTAAACCGCTCACGATTATCCTTCCAAGAAAGGGCTGTTTTTTCAAAAAAGCACACAAGTGGCTTTTCAGCTCTGAGTGTTAAGTGCCTTTTTAGTTCGACCAGCTGTTCTTCTCCTCCAAGCTCTCTAGAAACCCTCTTTGGTTAATCCCATTGACTCCAGTGATATCTGCTAATTGCATATTTCCCTGCAAACGGAGCCAGTCAACAAACCAGTTGGAATCCGTGTACAGATTCCTACTGACACTTAATCTTTGAGGCCAGACATCTTTGCTTACCTTTTCAGAAGGGAACTTGAGGAGGTCCAAGCTGTCCATGCTGTTCCTTTGGAGTCTCTTTGGCCTGGCTCCTGCAAAACAATGCACCCTCACATCAGGGGGGTGTCACTCACCCACAGCACCAAAAATCCACACACAGAAAACTTCAAACTAGATAGATCTGCTCTGGTTCACTGCAAAGCCAAAGGGATGGGATGTTGCAGCTGTGTTAGCCTTGACATTCAAATGGGGGGGGTTTCTTTATTGTTTTTGAGTCTTTTTGCAAAGCACTATCCCAGCACAGTCAGCACGAGCTCAGGCTGTGTGAGGCCTTCACCACTGAACCAGTACCCAGATCACACAACCCTGATCTCAAATGGGGTCTCTGGAATTCAGGAGTTACAAACCCTGCTCTAAACCACAAAAGTCAGGGGACTGGTATTGAGAAAAATCATAACAAAAATATAGTTTAATAATACATCTGTGGATTCGTTGCTTTATCTTCGTGTTTTTAACTGGAAGAATGTTTCTGGGACTCAACTTTGAGCTTTTCTCTACAGACACAAGGGCTGGAAAATTAAGTGAAGGAGCAAATATTTTCTAACTATCATAGGCCCAACCTTAAGGGGAGCAAAACCTCGCCTTGAACCTGACAGAGATATCAAAATTTGGCAGCAGTCATATTTATTTGAGATTTCATAAAATTCATTTTAACATAGTATTCCAACAACAACAGAGTGGGTGAAACACAGTTCAGCTCTGACTCCTGATTTCCAGACCTCTTTGCCTCCACAGACTCCCTCCAACCTGCTTCCAGCTGCTCTTTCCTTACAAAACGGCCCTGGGATGCCTCCACCACACCTGGGAAAGCTCCTGCCCTTCCACTCTCCTGCCCCCCTTCCCTGATCTTTCCCGAAGGCTCAGCTGAGCTGATTCCCACATGACATCCCACACCAGCAACACCGCGCAGGGCAGAAGCCAAAGCTCCCCGTTCCAGGTCCCGTGACAACTTCCAGGCTTCAGGGGGAGATCCTGGGGGAGGGGGAACGAATGCCTGTGAGTGGAAACCCACCCCCACGCTGAGCCCTGAGAACGGAAACCACGGAGCTCTGTGTGGTTCCTGCAACAGCAAACTCCCCAAACCCGACCATTCCCCAGCTTCCCACCCCCACCAGCAGCACCACTGCCCGTCAGAGCAGCCCCCACGGACCCTCTTTGAGCCCACGGAGCTGCTCCCTGCATAAACTTCACAGAGAGGAGGAACAAAATTCATAGATCAAGCCTGACTGTAAGCAGAACATGGGGATCGAATGGCAAAAGCCCCCAGGCAGCAGGGATTCCTGCAGGAACACACACCCAGCTCAGCCAGGGCTCCAGACGCCACCACAGCTGTATTTAAGCTGTGCCAGCTCCAAGGACACCCCTGCTTTTGAAAGTTCAGCCCTGCTCAGCTTCACAGGATATGAAACAAGCTCAGAACAGCTGGGACTTCACCAAGGGTCATGCACACACATCACAGCTTGGCTTTCGGTGACCTGAAGTTAATGTCTCTGCCCCTCACTCCCCTGAAGTGATTTCTTCTCGTGGCCATAAAGACTCAAATCAGCAAAATATTTCCGTGTGTTTCTGCCTCTCTGCTCCAAAAAGCACATCAGCACCAGCTTCTTTCTAAGGTGACTCATTTACCAGGCTTTGAGTTCAGAGGGACTGACATCAGGGTTGGCGAGGAGGTGCAGAACAGATATTGATGGGAATACACAGGAGAGCGAGGAACACACGGAATGATGAACAGTGTCATTTCAATCAAACTTTACCCTCCTCCCCAATACAAAGCCAGTTGCTCAACTGGCAGCAGCTCGGAACATTTAGGTTGGAAAAACCCTCTAAGATCAAGTCCAACCTGTGCCAGATGCCCACCCTGTCACCCAGCCCAGAGCACTGAGTGCCACGTCCAGTCCTTCCTTGGACTCCTCCAGGAATGGGGACTCCACCACCTGCCTGGGCAGCCCATTCCAACACCTGAGCACCCTTTCCATGAAGAAAGCTCCCTGTGAGGCAGCAGGACAGCTGGCAAATGGGTGAAGGGCTTCTGGCTGCTGCCACGTTGCTCAGGCAGGAGCTCAGTGAGGGGAAGGCAGAGATGGGTTGTTCCCAGTTACACACCATGACATTCTGGACACTGCTGTTGCTGCTCATGGCTCTCACAACAACCCACAGCCTCACCTGTGGAGCAGCAAGGTGGCTCTGGAATGAAAGTCACCCACAAACACCTGATCAGAGGCACGTTTGGGTCTCAGGGCGATGCCCAGGAGGCCAGACCAGCCTCCAGGAGCAAACCTGCATCATGGTTTTAACAGCCACTTCCAGGAAAGCAAGAAACAGCAAAGTGCGTCCCATTAGATAAACACACATCGTTTCCAGCCATCTAAAGAGCCATTAATTACACACCTCCATCCTCAGGTGCTTTTGTGCCTTTCCAGCAGCTCTGAACTGCTGGCCAGCAGCCATTAATCTCCGAGCTGAGGAAACCTGCTCCCCTCGTTGTTAGTTTAACGGAGTCAGCTGAGACTCCCCCAGCAGAACAACTTGTGTTTTTCACTTGTTTGGATGCTGGAGTCTCTCCACCCTGTGGGGTCTACACACAGTTGACCCAAGAGAGGAAGAAGTTTGGAGTTACAATCAACTCCAGAGCCACCCAGCTTGGCTGTTTCTTCCAGGAGAAAACCCAACCAGTGCCGGGGCTGAACGTCTTCCCCCCTCACCGTGAGCTGAGGAGCACCATTAAAACAAGCAGCAGGAGGAATTTACAGGGCACCCGTCCCTCAGGGCCACCAGAAACTGGATCAACACAGGCAGTTTCTCCCCTTTACTCCACACAGGAGGGCAGGGAGGTTTCCATACTCACAAGCGCCCCGCGACAGGAGTCCCGTTAACTTTCCGTCTGCACCCAGGACATTCCCTCAGATGGCTCCAGGAGTAATTTTCAGCCTCCTCCAAGCTGCTTTTTCCCAGCAATACCTGCAGCACTACTCAATACCCAGCAGAAGGTGAACTCTGCCTCTTTCTCCCCAGTGCTGATCAGCAGCAGCAGCAGCAGCCACGGACGCGAAGGATTGAGCAGCTGAAAACTCGGGTCTGTTCCTCTGGAAGGTTTTTTTTCCTGTCTCTCCAGCATTTATAGGCATGTTTACCAAGCCTGCTGCAGAGTAACGGAAAACCTCAGGGGCATTTCTAAATGCTCGCTCTGTCTCGAAGGTTTGCTGAGGTCTCTACCAGGGCAAGCTGAAACCTTCTTGTGAACATCAGCTGAGCAACACTCCTGACTGGCTGCATTCATGCCCTGTTTCCCTGCAGCTCCTTGGATGTTGCTCTTTTCACTGCTCAGGGGTGTTGTTTCTTTTTTAAATATTTTTTTTCAAAATCTCCTCCTCCCCCACCCCTGATCTCAGCACCACCAGGAACCAAGGGGATTTTTTTTTAATTATTTGATTTTTTTAAAAATTTTCTGCTTTTGCAATTTGGTTCCCGAGGTGAGTTTAACGGTTTTCACGTTCTTGTGTTTGAAAACCTGATGAAGGAGCCACCTCCCACCTTGGAAGGGAGCAACAGACTCCAGGGAGGGGGAAATTCACTGCAACAGAGCAAAGGGTGATGCTCGTGTACCTGCCTGCATGAGACATCCTGGTTTCCCTCACATCCTTCCATCTCACAAATACTCTCTGTTCTCCATCTCTGGGACACTAACCCAACATGTCCAGGCCAGATACCCACCCAGATCCATCTTTCTTCCCCACCTGCGGAGATGGGGATGGTTCCTCTGCACATCCTTGTGCTACCTGTGACGACCTGAACACAGGAACCTCTACCTACAGTCAGGGGGTTGGGACTGAACCCTCCCTGCTCCCCTTGGCCTTTCTGAGCTCCTCAGTGTAGAGCTACATGGACCCTGCACGTCTGATGGAGAGGCCAAACCAGAACACTGACACGGCGCACACAGCAGGCACAGCACCTTCCTCCCCTTCTTCTCCTATCCTTGGAATCTGCCACCAGCTCCACACTGCCTGGGAGGGCAGGATCTCTATGGTCTCCAGAGGGAAGGGCTCTATTCCCATACCAGGACAGGCAAGCCCTCAGTTTTCAGGGTGCAATTAGAGGAGAAATCATAATATGAATATCCTGAGTCGGAGGAGGCCCACCAGGACCAAAGTCCAACTCCTGGATGCTCACACAGCAGAAACGCTCCAGCCCAACCTCACTACAAAGTGAGATGCAGCCACAGAAAACACAGGGAAGTTTTATCAGAGGTTGGTGCTGGGATCATCCCATGGGAATGTGTGGTGGGACAGAGCCGGGCAGACAGTGCAGGCGGAGTTTTGCTCCTCCACGGACAGTCACCATATCCAACGGGCGCTCTCGAGATTTCACTTGACGAGATCGAGCAGAACATGTGTAGCAGCGACTCAGGGAGCCCTGCCAGGAGCTCTCATCAAGCTGACATGTGCTTTGATAACTCCAAGGCTCTCCCCCATCTCCAGCAGCTCCGAGAGCTGCCTACTCCCTCCCGGATGGAGGGGAAGCGAGGCCCCCCCGCCGCGGATCGAGCGACAGTTCTATTTGCAGGCCAGGAACAGGCTGTACCCCTCGGGGTGGCTGCACCAGAGGAAGCACAAGTCAACCTGACAGAGGACCCCATGGAAGACCAACAGGGAAAGGTTGTACAGCCAAATCAGCCCCCCGCTGCCTCCAGTGCTCTGGAGTGAGCTGCACACCCGGCTCTGAGTTACCCCACAGAGCACAGGCTTTGCACCCCAAAGATCACAACTGTGGCAGAAGCTCCTGCTCTATTTTCATGAAAAGGTCATTTCTCTCTGTATCTGTATTAACCAAGATACTGACTTGTCTTTGGGGTGAGCTCTTTGAGCCCGGTTTGTTGCAGACCCAAACCTTGATTCTGGCAGACAACTCTAAATATTGTTCAACATAATTAAATCAGACCAGCCAGCCAGTTGTTTGGGGTGGAATACTGGTCTGGAAACCCTCCCTAGCTCGGGAGTGACAGTGGAGATACGGTCCAGCGATCCCAGTGCTGGCAGAGCATCTCAAATCATACGCTGCTGACATCTAATCAGCTCTGTCAAGCTCCTGCTCCATTATTACAGCAAAGCTCTTAAAGAGCAAAGGAGGAGGGGGAATCAAGCACAGCAGCAAGCAAAGAAATAAGGGAAAAAAAAAAGAAATCAGCCTCCAGTAGGACAAGCATCTCATCTAAGGCTTTAATTAGTCTTCAAACACATAATGGGTTCTGGCACCATAAATCCACTTGACCTCTATTATTGTCAGCACTCGCCTGATAAATGGTGGCATTTGTTTTCCCAGTTGTTACTGGGATAGAACAATACTTTTCTCTAAATAGAGAAGGCAAATAATATCAGTTATTTACGATGACTGTGCCATAAAATGCTGGTGCCAAGCTGTTGTGTGCCGTCCCGAGAAGGACCATCTGCTTAACCCCCTCCACTTCCTGCAGAAAGGAAAGGAGCAGGGAATCCCAACAGCTCTGGGATGGATACAGCCAGAGGGCACAGTGTAAATAACCCTATCAGTTATTTGAGGGGTTTGCTGGCTACACAGTCTAGACAAAAGCCAAGAGTCAGAGCTTACAACAGAGAGTCCACATGAAAATAAAGGGCCGGGGGAAGCTGTGGGGAGGTTGTTTTCAACCTGATGTCACATCATTCCTCGGGAATGCTCTGGGCCCATGCAAGCTCCTCCATCAGCTCTCCATGGCAGAACTGGGAGCCACAAGGACGAGAATGACCCATCTGTTGCTGGGAAGATCAGGCTCCAGCACGTTTGCTCTGACGAGCTGAACCCACTGGCAACACGGAGCACAAGCTGAACCAACACCAACCTCCCAGACAGACCCTGAGCTCTTCAAAAACCTGCTCCAGAATAAGAATCTTGCCATTTTTTTTTCCTCCATGGCAAAACTGCTCCTTTAAAAAAGCTACATACAGTACGTGGTAACAAAGAGAAGCTCCTTTCGAACCAAGACGCTCGTCTGGCTGACTTGGCAGAAGCTGCTCTGTGTACATGTCACCCAGGTTCTGCATCTCCAGAACCCAGTCTGACAGCTGAGCAACTGGCTGAAAATAACTGAAATAACAGCAATACTGCACATCTACACGGCACCCAGGAGCCCTGGGGCGTTTGCTGACTGCACTCAGGGCGAGCAGCTACCACAGAGGCTTCTCAGGTGGGCACAGGGAATAAGGAGATACTCTGGAGCCTTCACATTCACATGGAAGAGATAAGGCTTGCAGCAAGAGTCCTCCTTGGAGACAAATTTGGCACAAGGGAGATATTTCTGGTTTTCTTATTTCCTATTTATTTCCCCCAGTGGAAGCAAAGCCAGTGTAGGAAAGCTGCAGTCTTTGAGTACAAGGTGATCTTAGCTGTAACCTCACAACACTAAGCCTCGTGATGTTGGGCACGTCTTTGATTTCAGTTTTCCAAACGTGCAATGGGTATTGGCTTCTCTCTAACCACGGCAGGGATGAGGCTTATTTGCAAACAAAGCACTGGTAATTTGGGTCAAAGAATGAAGTATTTTGGGGTGTATTTGCAGCAAACATGGAGCACCCAATCATGCAACACCTCACAGCCAAATCTAAGCCTGAGAGCTTGTGGGAAGCTCAAGCCATGTCAGGCAGCCTCCTGTAACCATAATCCCCCCCAGGCAACCGTCTGCTTAATGGATTATCAGTTGTGAGGACAGGAGGATCTTCAGGGAGATAAGCTGAACTGGGTGGAGCAGGCTGGGAGGAGGCACCTAACCCCAGGGCTAACTCAGGAGCAGTGTGATAGACATGGCAGGAGCACCTGGCTCTCTTCTAAGGACAGAATTTTCTCTGCCAGGATTCAGCAGTCTCATGACCTCCCCATCTTCCATTATCAGCTCGTGTTGAACAAGCAGAGATCAAAAAGAAACTGAGTTTGAGCAAGAAAGTGACAGTAATTAACAGGGGCAACATCTCCAGCAGCCAGACAGGCCCAAGGACACACCCTGTCCTCCAGCCTGACTCAGGGAGGGCAGAGAAACAGCAACCACATATCAGCTTTGCAGCCAAACACCCACAGCAAAATCCTCTAAGAAGAGGGGGAATGCCCTTGATCCTTCCTCCTGGATGCTGTTGGGATCAGCCACCAGCACTTCCCAGCTATCGGAACACGGCTGCCCACGCTGGGCTGGGAACCCATGAGCTCTGGCCCTACAAGCTGCCGGGGGGTTTTTGTAAGCAAAGGTCTGTTGTCGGAGTGCTTTTCCCTGCCAGGTGAGGGAGGACGGTTCCTGAGGTCAATCAAGAGATTATTGTGACTCACGCTGAGGGTCTGGCTCTGCCTTGCTCAGTGAAGTGCCAAAGCAGACCACGGTCAGTCACACAAAAACTTTTAAGAGAGAAAAAGTAATTTTAACTGGGTGAGAAAGAGAACTTTCTTCTTCTCCTTTCTTCCTCTGTGCTGCATAAAAAAAAAATAAAATACATCAAGCAGAGGCATCTTGTTCCTGATGGCAAGACTGTCCTGCTGGACAAAAGAGCATCATAACAGCTGGTATTTCCTACACACCAGCTACCAAAGGAAACTGTCTGTGGAAAGTGCCTTTGGGAACCAGACAGCACACAACAGAGCTGGGATGGCTGCTGGAGCCTGGAACAGCAGCCAAAGGGAAATTCAGGCTTTCCAGAACCAAAAATTTCCAAAAAGTTCTCTCTCCCCACAACAAGAGATCCCTTGATTTAATGGATGGCTTTGCCAAAAGCCACGTTGTGCCTTCTCTGCCGCAGGCTTCAAGAACTGGCCTCTTCCTCATCCTCCCTTCCAGCAACTGCTGTCTCCCCTGGCATCAAGATCAAACAGGGACCTGAGTTTCACTGGCACAATGTCCTCTTCTCAGGTCCTGGAGCATTTCCTCTGCTGTGAGCCAAGAATTCCTGCTGTATTTTACATGGATGCAGGGAAGGAGGCTCATGTACACAGCAAGATGAGAGAAGAACATTAAATATTTCGTAGCACTTTGAAAAGGATATTTTAGAACTTCCTAAAGCCAATACTGGGGCAGTCTGAAGTGAGTGCTAAATTACTCAGTTTAAATCCAAATGACTCAGAGGTTCATCCCGCCCCATCAGCACTGCTAGAATGATTTAACAGCTGTAACAGCAGAGGTTAGTCAGATTTAGAAAAAAAACTCATCATGAAGATAATGAAGAGGCATCCTTCAGAAGTCCTAAATTTTCACTCCATGGAAGCAGCATTCCCACCACAGACACAGGTCTCTTGGACACCTTCCTGCAGGCACATGGGAACACTTGCTCCAGCTATCAGAGCACAATAAAGCAACCAGACCACCTTGCATCCTTGCCTTCCACTTGGCCAAAAGCTTGTCCAGACCCTCATCCATCAAACCCCTGCGTGAGCAGGTCCAATTAACCAGCACAGCCTCGGGCTTTCGTTTCCACAATGAAAAAAGGCTGAACTGCAGCCCATCAGCTCCTGGGAAAAATCAAACGGAAAGGAGGATATTTAATATCAAGCAGTTTGAATTGCTGCACTTACTCAGTGTGACTGGTAGGGACGGGGCAGGTTCCACGCCGAAGCCGTTAGGGATGTGACCCCGCACTCCTCTGCACAGAGGAAGCCAAATGCTTCCTAGACAGTGAAATCACAGCCTGAGGGAGCAGGGCTGTCCCACTGTCAGCAAGATGCTGGTCTCAGACAGCCACATCTCTCAGTTGACAGTCCGTTTTCCGCAGGAGGGTTGAGCAAACCACGGGGAAGGAACATCCCTGTCCCTGGGCAGCATCCCAGCCCCAGGCAGGGGGTACAGCACCACCACCTCCCTGCCTGCGTCAGCAGAGGCAGGGTCAATCGTGGCTGTTTCATCCCTAAACACCTCTTAGGTACTTCAAAGACATTTAAAGCAAGCAAACAAACAAAAACAAACAGGCTGGAAAGCATAAAAGCAGGTTTCTTCTACCCCTGTCTGATTGATCCGAGGGTTCAAAGATTCCTGTGAAGAGGCAAACTCAAAACTGCAAAGCCTCACAGTCAAAGCCCCGCAGAGCTGATCACTGCTGAGGAAGGAGCGGGATTTCATGCCCACCTGGGCTCAGCTGCTGCTGCAGAACACAACCTGAAACGCATCTGCCTCATGCAGGGGTGAGAGCACCCAGCACGGAGCCTCCTGAGCACCAAACCAGCAGAGCAGCCTCGTGCAGAGGATGAGCAGAGGGTGGGGGAAGTCAGGCCGAGTCCTTCCCTGCCCTCAGAGCTGTTGGGCACGGCGGGGCAGAGGCATTTGTGTACTGCAAACAGCACAGAGACCGTGCCAGCAGCCAGCTCAAGGCGCTCTGAAAGCATCCGCATGCCAACGCCTCCTGGAACACCTGCATCCCTCCCCACCTACACCCAGCTGCCAGGAGAGGTGTTGCTTGGTGTCTCCTGACACTGCTGCTGCTGCCAGCAGAGATGATGGCTGAGGCTGACGTGCTGCTGAAAGCAAACGAAAAGCAGCCCAGAGTGAGTTTTCACTTGGGAGAGGCACCAGGGCTGGCCTGGGCTGCTCCCTGCCTTCTGCCAGCCCTGCAGCCCTGGGGGGGGTGGGGGATCCCCGTTCCTGTGCTCCCCTCCCGGCTGGCAGGATGTCCTGGCTGGTGCCAGCACCCAAAGGGGAGAGCTGGCACTGGGGAAGTGAAGAGGGCAATGCTGCAACACGCACCAGAGATTTACCCACCCAGGGCCAGCCCAGCAGGCGCTGCCTCCCGGCTGGGACTGGGAAGGGCTCAGCTCGGTGCTCCCGATCCCCTGCGACCCACAGAGCCCTGGGCACAGCCGAGCTCCAGCCCCAGCCCAGCCCAAGTGATCTGGAAAGGGCAGCCAGGGAGGGGGACAGCAGGGCTATCGTGGAATTAGGGCTGGCTGTTTGCACCCCAGGACATCTCCCAGCACCGCTGCTTGTCCTGGTTGCCTTCATCCCTAAAAAACAACTGCCCTGGGGGCCACAGCAAGGCCCCTCACTTCTCTCCCAAAGGCAAAGTCAAGCCCTACTCAATTCTTAACTTGCAGTGTGTGAAAGAGGACAAGACCATTTTTTCAGGGCCACATTTTTGGTTGTTTGCAGAAACAAACCCAACCCCTGTTTATTTACTTCATGGTTTAGCTACTCTCCAGCTTCCTTCAGTTTGTTGCTTTAAGCTCTCTGTGTTTGCGTTTCTCAACAAGGTCGTTGCTTTCACAAGACTTCTGCAGCACTGCCCCACTCCCCTGGCCTCCAGCTTTGTCTTCTGACGTCCAAGTACACTCAGAATATTAATTAAAATCACAAAGTGTTCAGCAAGAGGAGCCAAAACAGCAGCAGAAAACATCAGACACTCCTTCCACCCCCAGGCCCCCTGTGAAGGGCAATGCCCAAGACCCAGAAGCAGATGTAACCTGGGAAGGACATCACAGTGATGGTCTGGCTCAGGGTTTCTCAGCCTTTATTCTACGTGCTTGATGAAATTAATGTGTTTTATAACAGGCCTGCCTTATCAGATGGTTTTGGCATCCTTAGGCATATGCAGCTCTTTTATAACCTTAGGCAGGGAAAAGAACCTGAAGGGGGGAAAAAAATGGAAAGCTCTCCTGACCACGAGATTTGTCGACATCAAAAGGCATGGCTGGTTCAGAAGTCAGTTTGAATCTCGAGTCCCTCACCTGCTTCCTATTACAGAACCAGATGTTCCTCTTGCTTTAAACTGCTGCTATTAATAATATAAATAATTACGCTATTCTAATCATTTAATAGGTGTACCGGAGAGTACCAAAATTTCTGGCAGGCATTAAATGCCTCTCCCCCCTCTTAAGGGCTCAGAGACACATTGGTGGCCTCTCATCCTCCACAGGATTTCAGGTAAGAGAGCTGAAGCCAGGATAAAAGCTAAGAGAGCCAAGCTCCTCTCCACAGGCTGTGCTGCACACCCATCCTCTCTCCAAATCTCCACATGACAGGGACAGCACTTTTCCCATCTGAGATGTGTCTGTAAAAGCACCCAGTGCTTAGCCAGGTGTGATTCCCACACTCTCTTCCTGTGGTAGGATGGTGCTGCACAGCCCCAGCCCACAAACACAGGGGCAGCTGGTTTTTACCTCCCCAGCAGGTTCCCAGGACCCGGCGAGGGGAAGCCCTGCTCTGCCAGATCCCTCCCTCTCTGCCCTGCAAGCCCCAGTCATTTACTGCTTTTCCTCCCAAGAACACTTTGTCCTTCTGTTGACAAACAGCCTCAGCCTTGGGAATGTGAGCAACAGCACCGCAGATTAACGAGGTCACTGCAACCTCCAGAACTCTGCCTGCAGCTGCTCAGCCCCCTTCCCATCCTCCAGCAATCTCACACAGACCTGCACGGCTCTGCCTCAGCCTGATGAGAGGAACATCACTGCTGGCTCCAGATGTTAGCACAGCACATCTGGATCACTGGAGCCACACGCTGGCTCTGTCTTGCCCTGCCTCACCCTCGGGGTTAAGCCTAGTGACTTCCCAGAGCAGGAAAAACCCCAAGGCTTCAGTGCCACACACTCCGAGTCTCCTGCTGTGAGATGCTGGTGGTGGGGCTGTGTCACCACCCACCCGGGGGACACTGCCACACACCAGGCTCAGCTCTCCACATGAAGGGCTCTGCTCAGACCAAGACCCTCCCTGATCCCTGTGGTGCACTGTCCTCACACTGGGACACCAGGCCAGTCCACAGCAGGTGACATCCAAGGCCAGAGTCAATGGGGAGCATGTTATGAGAGCAGAGACCCCCTTGCTCTGTTTTTCCCAGTTAAGAAAAGGCTGTGCACTCCTGGCTGTGCAATACAGTCAGAGCTGCAGAGCCCCTCTCTCAGATGAACCTGGCTTGACCCTTTGCAGCACAGCTCTTCCACACAACATGCTCACACCCCCACCCAAACTCCCAGCGCTCTCATGCCCACGTGGTCCTTGGCACTGCCCTCCTCCTGCACCCCTCCACTCCCAGCCCAAGGGACCTGGCACCCCATCAGCTCATTTCCACCACACTTCCCTCTGACCAACATCAAGGTTCATTTCCTGCTCCCCTTTCACAACAAAATAACTTGCCAAAAGGGAAGCCCCTAAGGAGATGTCAGGAATGAGAGGAAGGCTCCAGCTTATGCGTTCTCCAGGAGCTACAAGGATGAGCTGACGTGCAAAAGGAGGCTGGGGCAGCTGTTGTGACCCTCGTGGCCTTTGAGGCAACAGCTCAGCTCCAATGGGGCATGGCAGGATATGCACTGGCTCCCTCACCTTGTTTGATTTCCCAGAAAAAGCTTCAGCACTGACGTGGCCGGTGACACCTTTGAGACCGATACCGAGAGCAAACACGCACAGCCAGCCTTCCCCTCCCAGAGCCTCAGCCTAAGCATCACCTTCTCCACATCAGTTCTACCACCAGGAAAGGGAACACTCCGCCTGGGAAAGCATGTCTGTGCTAACAAGGTCATATTTAATCAGCCAGCACCTCCCGGGACGCGGCTGGGGCTGTGTGAATTAACAAGTCTGCCTGCGGCACAGAGCAGCCAGCTGGCAGTGCCTGTGCCAGGCACCCATCAGGGCCTGCAGTGGGCACTTCCAGGACATTCCCTGAGCTGGGGGCACACAGCAACAGAGGCAGAATGACCCAGAGTGTCCAGTGCCCCGAGCAAAGCCGTTCTGCCTGCTGTGAGCACGTCTTGCCACTTCTTGTCTCCAGGCTCAGCATCACTGCAGGTGTTCCAAGGGTGAGATGTCACCCAGTGGACTGATGCTCCCAACCTGCCTTCAGTCCCTACCCTAGGCTTCTTCTTGGGTGCTAATCAGAACAAGAGCAGCCAAAAATCCCTGCCAGTCACTTCAGAAAGCCTGTGGTATCAGTCAAATCAGTTAAAAGGGCCCTGCAGAGCTTTAAAAGATATGAAAGCCAATTTGCTGCATGGCATGGGGAATTTTATTCCCAACGCAGATTAATTCCATTAACTCATTCTGTGTCCTTTTTTGGGGTGATCCTTCCTTGCCCTTGCAGGTTATGGAAAGCACAGAGCAAACACATCACAACCTCCTGTCCTTTGAAGGCACTCGTATTTCCTGCCCGCTTCCAAACGCATCCCCCTCCCCACACCACGTCTTTCCAGAGACCTTCCAGTGCCACCAAAAGCCCAGAAACTCACCTTGTGCTTCATAGCCAGAATAGTGATGAGCTGCACCCACGTCCTCATCCCCGGGGCCCAGGCCAAGAGCTGACCTGAGCTGGGCCATGTTCACCTGCGCCGTCAGCTCCCCGCTCCGGTCCCCGATCTGCAGTGGGAACAACAACAGGGCAGCTGGTTAAAAGCACGTGCTCCAAGCAAACAGCCCCCAGCAAGGGGTTTGCCGGTCCCACCTCAAAGCAGAGGCAGAACCAGCCAGAAGAGAGCCTGGAAGCACCCTGAGAGACCACACAGCCCTGAAGGAGCTCTCTGAAACTATTCCTCGGTGATAATTCGGGACGGGACCCGTGTGTGCTGTGCTGCACCCCAAAACACAGTTCTGTGGAGTTCAGAGAGCTCGCCCGCGGAACTGAGCCACAGTTACACGTGCTTGTCTGGTCTGTCCTGCAGCCACACATGGCTTGGCAGAGAGCCCTGGAATTCTCAGCCCCCTTCCTCATTTCCATGGTTACTGAGCACCAGACACCACAGTGCCATCAGCCACGTGGGCAGTGTCACACCAGGGCTTGGATGCTCCGAAAGCCCTTCTCTCCTGGCTCAGATCCATACAACTTTGAGTTGTTCCTGGTGATCTACCCACACAAGGCTCCCAAAGTCTTCTGGAGTCCACATTTTTCCGAATTTCTACCTCTCGCTGGCCTGAGCCCAAGGAAGCTGATGGTACACCTGCCAGAAGAGCTCTGTCCAACAGCTCCTGCTGCTTAAAACAGGGACACGACACTGGGTCCTCCTCAAAGATGAACTGAACAACGAAATGCTGGTGCTGCACATCACCAGGGAACACAGAGAGGTCAGCCAGAAACAGCCTCTAATCTTCAGAGCAGGAGCAGCCTCTGTGACAGAGGAAGACCTTGGCTGTTCCCCTGGAGAGGCCCAATTCCCTGTTAAGTGCCTGGCAACAGCTCTTTTGTGGCCCTGTGCGATAGGCGGCAGCGGGAGCCGGCCTGGAACAAAATCATAAATCCCCACATTATTTATGACAAAGCCCCAAGCGCCAGTAAAGGGAGGCAGATCAAAGGGCTTATCATCAGCCATAAATCCCCCTGCCAATTACAGGAGATTTGCTGTTGACATCATCTCCAGAGAAATTACTATGTCCTGGTTAGGTCTTACAGTCCTTGATGCTCTATTAAATGCTTCCCTGACTTCCACTCATTCCAGATCATCTCCAAAGCCCTGTTAACAACCGAGGAACAGACTGGTAGGACAAAGATCCTGGGCAGGACCTACCACACAACACACCACAGCAGAGCCCTGTTTTCTGCCTTCAGCTTCCCAGGTGCCTCCTGCCACACTTGGAGATGGCAGCGGTATCCCAGAGTAGTGTCTGAGAGCTGGGGCAGCTTCCAAGCTTTTTAGGTATACACCCTTTATTCCAGGTGTTTCAGAGGAATTCTGTCAGTAACCCCTGACCATCCTGCAGCAGCTTCCAGCGTGGCTACCCTAAGCAGATTGCATTTGGATTCAAATGTCACCATTAGATTTTTGTTGGGGGGAAAGGGAAAAAGTGATGGGGAAGCGAGTTACAAACATCGGTGTGAAAAGGTTTAACTTCACAAGGTTTCTCTTGGGGAAACTGCTGGTGCAACAGCACAAGCAGCTCACTCATTTCCAAGACTAAACTAAAACATTAGCTTTAACAGAATGACTGCTAGAAGCCAATGCAGGTTCTCCTCAAAGGGACAGTCTCTGCTCTGTCATTAATGATGGGGGGGGCTTTATCAGCCACCTGCCATGACATGGCCTGTGGTCACAGCCAGCACCCTGGAATGAGAACCCACTTTAATGGGTTTCCCCTCAACCCCCAAAGGCCCCAGGACCAGCACTGCTTGTCCTCCCATGGCTCCTCATCTGCATTTCACTCTGACTCAGCCCACAGTGCCACAGTCTTAGCAGAACAGAGCTGGAAAAGTTAATTTGTCCTAAAATGTACAGGGCCAAGAGAACAATATTTCTTCTGTGTGTCTGATAAGTATAATTAAATCTGTAATTAGGCTGCTGTGTCAGCCCTACTCAGATTTCGCCAACCTAACAGACAGGCAGGAGAACACCCAGCTCACTCACATATGGTGATTTCAATTAGTGCTTGAAGAGGGCAATTTCTTCATCTGGGGAAGACTAAAAGAGGCCATGGCCAATTTCCTCAGCACCCTGGAAGGAGCAAACAATGGAATTCTTGCTTTCTGGACTTCTGAGCCACCCAAAACCACGGTGTGTTCTTGCAGCGGGAAAGCTGCGGCGAGCTGGGTGAGCAGGTCTGCGAAAGCCACAGGAGCTGCACACGTGACACCCCAAATGGTGTGGCAGTGGCACAGGGTGGCTGCAGGCTGTGTGTGCCCAGTGACAGCATGGATTGCATTAGGACACTGCTGGAGTTCCCACGCGGCAGCCGGGACCCACCGCCAGCCCTGCTGAGAGGAAACAGCTCCCCAGGCACACACTGCTGCAGGGCAGAGCACAGAGCACGCAGGAGCTGCCCTTGTGTTCTCCACGTGGGTAACTGGCCAGCAAATGCAGCCAGAACACAGCTGGAATCTCAGGAAAGCGGGGGACTTACTAACACATGGGACACCCAGAGGTTTCAGAGCTCCTTCCCCTGGGTGCACAACACCTTGGCCAGCAGAGCAGACAACTGGTGCCCAGGTCCTTTCTCAACCAGGAGCACTGGCTAAGAGCAAAGCACAGCTAATACATTTGTTGTAATTAAGGGGAAGACTGGGAGCCTCCCATCAAAAGAATGTTTTCCTGCCAAGCTCTGCAGTTCCTAAGGACACCACTGAAACAGCACGTTGAGAAGGGCTCTCCAGAGCAGTCACAGTAGAAGAACTACATTAATAGAACTTCGTAGCATAAAATAACCTTCCTCTCACCACAGGGGACTGGTTCCCTCTGATCTGAACCAGCACCTCTTACCTCTTGGGAGATTTCAAGATGTTTCCTTGCGAAGTGCAAAGCCTGCTCATGGCTCCCCAGCGAGACGTAGGCATTTCCCAGACTCCAGCAGGCTCTTCCTTCTCCCACCCTGCAGAACAGGAAACTGTCAGCCACAGGAACTCTGGGCAAAGCCCAGCGGCTCAGCAGCCCCTTCAGGGCCCCCCTGAGAGTGCTGACAGTCAGGCTTCTTGCTATGCTTTCATCTACACAACGGTTCTACACAGGAAGATGAAGTGTGTTGTACATCTGAAACTCCTCTTCCTGAGGTCAGCAAGAGCTGGGGATGAAGAGCAGCCTCAGGAGCGGGTCTGTGCCCACAGTGACACAAAACTAAGCAGTGTAGCAAGGGCCCAGGATGGTTTGGCTTCACTGGTGAGCACCAGCCTAAGAGGGGAAGCCTGAGCTCCTGTCCAGCTTCCACCTCACACTACAAGGGACGCACAACGCATCAAGAGGGAACACAACATTTGGTTCAGCAAGAGCCCAGAGCTAAACTAGTGAGCAGATGGCAAGGAGGGAATGGTGCAGGCAGGCAACAGCCTCAGCTGAGTGCCAGCACTGCATTGCCCAGGGGGCACAGCTGAAACTGCCCCAAAGCCAAGTGAAGATTGACGGATTTCCACAAGGTCTCCAGGGCACCGATTCTTGTTTCCAGAAGCCCAGGAAAGCAGGTGGGCGTGCAACCTGCCCTGTGCAGCCCCGACCCCCAGCCTGGCACCCCGGTGTCCCTGGAGGTCCAGCAGCTGTTTGCAGGAGCAGGCAGAGCCTCCTGCTCCCCCAGAACCTGCTCAGCTCTGCAACCGAGCAGATGTGGGGGGAGAAGGGATAAAAAAAGCACCTGGGGGCGCGGGGGGAGGTTCAGCATGACTGCAACTCCCTTTTCAGAGGTTTGGGCGGGTTGATCAGCATTTCAACGTTTTTCTTGTCACCCTGTTCAATACCTTCTGCTCACAGGGTGTGTTCCCAGAAACGCAGGAGCCCACAGGCCTGCACCCCCACACAGCATGATTCACCCTTGGGTGGGATTGTACCTTCTCTGAGCAGATACTGCCCGGGTGCTGGCACAGCTCTCCCATCCTGATGTCCCTGCTCCATCTAGTGGAGGACACCCAGCTTCCAAGAGAATTCAGCATAATGCTGAAAGTCACTTCAGCTGCAAGAAGGCTCAGGATCACAGAGTATCCAGCAAAAAGGAACCAACCCCTCGTAAAAAAATACATTAATTTAAAAAAAAAAAAAAACACAACTAAAAGGCCAAGCCTCCAAGTAAGGAGGAACAAGGCCAAGAAACAAAATACATCATCTCCACATCCTCTATGGAACAGCATTTGTTCCTACATGGAAGTTTCCAGCATTAACCCAGAGCAACAGGACAAAGTGACACATATTTATGCCCTAAGCACACAGTTTCTATGGAAGACACAATATTTGTGAACTTGAGGGAGCTTCAGAGGGACCATTCTGGGGTCACACAGCAGTAGCCATGTGGCAAAGCCCTGAACACGATGCATTTTCTTGAAGTACCTCTTGTTACAGATCTCAGCCCACACAGACACAGCATTAAGGGCACAACCTCCACGTTTGAATGACATGATAAAGGTGTCAATCACGTCACGTTTCTGGCAGATGACTGAACCAAGGCTTGGGTTTTGAGAGATCTCTAACGACTTTCACAAACACACATCACCATTTAACCCCAGCAACAGAGAACAGTAAGTCAGGGAAGGGTCAGTGCTCTGCACCCAGAGGAGACCCCCTTCCCTGAGGCACTTCTTTACCTGTCTCCCAGCTCCTGTGCTATCACCAGGTGCTTTAGGTGGTACTCAATCGCTCTTTCGTAGTCCTGAAGCAGCGTGCACGTGTTTCCAAGGCTGTAGCAAGCCTGGGCTTCTACTGCTTGGTCTTTGAGTTGTCTGGAGAGTTGGAGCGTTTTCCTGCAGGGAACAGGTGGCAGTGAAGAGACCTGGTCACTGCAAGGTGACAGGGAGGTCCCCCCTTTGGCAGATGCTGTGCTGCAGCTGATGCTCCCGAGGTGGATGCATCACCCCCCACTGCTGAGCACCACACGTGCCACTGGCCTCCAGATCCCTTGTCACAGCCCCCCTGAGCTCAGGAATTCACTGCAACAGGTCAGGGTTTCCACGGGAAGAAGAACAGGTGGAGATTTCCCCGGCACTTACTTGTAGTACTCCGCGGAGATGTCGAACCTGCCGAGGAAGATGTGAGCATTGCCCAGGTTGCTGTAGGCTCTGCGCTCAGCTGCCTTGTCCCCAAACTCCTTGGCAATGGCCAGGCGCTGCAGCAGAGACAGGGCAGTGGGCACAGGGGGCACTGACAGCTTTCTGTCCCACCCCAGCTCCTCTGGGACATCAGCACCTCGCTTTGCAAAGCTCCCACTCAGCCAGGCTGTGCTGCACCTGCCTGTCAGGGCTGGATGCAGCAGGAAATCTCTTCCTCTTTTGCAATTCGGCATCAGGAAAGGCCTTTGGAAAAGTTCCATCCCCCTGCTGTCCCCCAGAACTTAACACCCAGAGGAGCTGCGACAGGGCTGGACTTCCAGGGGGCTGAGCACATTCCCAAGCACTGCAAGGACACTGATACTGAAACAGAAGTTAAATTGCATTTGAATTGGGGCAGGGACTGTGTCACCTCACCCCCCTGTAAAGCTTTACAGAAAGTTATTATGTTCTACAAGCAGCATTTATTCTTGATCAACAACTCTTTCAGCAGCTTAATTAAATTCATAGCTTGCATTTATTAAAATCTAGACTGAGACAAATTAAGAGCAGGAAAAAAACCTTGCTAGACCCAGCTGCAATTTGCCCTTGGATACCTCCTTTGGTTTCCAAGCCAACAGCACCCTTCCCTCAAGCTGCTCATTAGGTGCTGATGGGGACTGGAGTAAGATTTGCTCAGTGTGAGTTACTACAACAGGAGGGAGAAAAACTGCTGGGGGAAAACATCTCCCTGTGCTTGGTGGGATGTGGTGAGAAGGAAAGCTGCTCCCACAGCCCCTGAGCCCAGCAAGGCAGGCAAAGGTCTCCTACCTCCTTGTGGAAGGCTATGGCTTCACTGAAGTTGCCAAGTAAGTACTGGGTGTTGCCAAGGTTGCCGTAAGCACGGCCCTGGGCAGCTCTGTCCCCCAGCTCCTTCACCAGGGACAGGTTCCTCCTGAAAGACACCAGAGCAGAAGGTCCACTGAGACACAGGCAGTGCTCTGCAGGGGACACAGCGAGGAAACCTGCACAGAAAGAAAGGAGAGCCAACCTGGAGAAGGTATGTCCCTCCCAGCCACCTCTGCTGGGTGCAGGAGAGTCTGGTGACCCAGGCCAGGGCAGCTCTGGGAGCTCGTGCCAAGCCAGGCTGCTGCTCCCTGTCCTCAGGAATTGGTGTCTGGTGAAGGAACCACCCCAGTGCTCACACAGAGATCCCACATTAAATAAGAAATGGCCTCTTCACTGCACGGGGCAGAGCCAGGGGCACAGGAGGAAGGAGATCACCTGGAGCAGGACAGGGACACACCTGGGGAGAGGGGCAGGATCCACAGTCCCATAGCAGAGCTCTTCTCTGGGATGCTCCCAGCATTTCTTCCCCTTGTTTTTCCCCTTTTACACATACAGCACAAAGAGAATGGCTGGCACAGATTTACACACTGGCTATGCTACATGCACCACTCCTTGGGAAAAGAATGGTGAGCTATTTATAGGCACTATCACATCCTCAGACATGAGGAGACGGATGTAAGCTCTTGTCTCTCTCTTCGTTTAAAACACCTGCATCATAAAAGCAAAACTCTGAAGTACAAGGAGAAAAAACACAAACCCAAAAGCCTGGTGACAACCTTCCTGCGTGGGACATCACAGGGATCTTTGAAACTATTTAGGAGAAGGAAGGATGTTGCAAGCAAGATAAAGTACAGATCCTTGAGAAGGACAAGCAGGACTTCAAAGGGACTCTTCCCTCGGGTGACAGAGTGGCCCTGGCGATGGAGACACACAGGGATCCATCCCCCTGGAGGCCAGCAGGGAGCAGCAGGGGCTACAGGAGCCAACAGTTCAGCTTCCCAACACAGACTACTGAACTTCAGTGCATGATCATAATTCAAACCACAGTCAGTTTTACCAAGGCAATGCCAGGATGAATTTTAGCTCCAATTTTAAAGAAATCTTGTACTTCTTTCCTCACCTTCCTTGAGATAATTCTTGCCATCATAACTTAGCATCTCAGGGGAATATTTCTAATTCATTTCAACATGGAAATTATCACTCAGGGGGCCTGTTCCCTGCAGGAGAAAGGGTTGGCCAAGTTTGGATACTTACTCATAATATTCTGAAGCTTTCTGCAGCGTCTCCTTGACTTCCTGAGGAAGGGAGCCTGGGTCCTGGGCCATGTTCCACGACAAGTGCTTTCCCTTGGCATGGTAAACATTTCCTATATTATAGAGTGCTCTGGCTTCACCTACCTAAAAGGGGGAAAACCAGCAAGATATTACACTTCACATCCCAGCAGGGACCTTTCCACTGGTGGGCAGGGACAGTCAAAGCCAGGAGCCCATGTTTTCTTCTCCCCATCTTCACCCTCCTGGCAGCTGTTACTGCCAGCACCACGAGAGCAGTGCTGGCAGCCAGAAGGGAGAGCTTTCCCCTCCACCTCCTTCCAAAGCCCACCTCCACCCGATCACATTTACTGACTAGCAGACAGATCACTTTTAAAGCCAGGAAATATTTCCTCTTGGATGGCCACGAACCAATTACCTTGTCTCCCTGCTCCTGAGAAATGTCCAAGTGTCTCTGGCAACAAACCACAGCTTCATCAAACTGCCCGAGTATTTTCAGGGTATTCCCAAGGTTGCCACTTGCCTTGGCCTCTCCAATGCGGTCCCCAATGGTCCTACAAGGTGAGGGTGTTAAAGAGCTCACAGACTTTCATTCACCAGCTGCTGGAAGCAGAATTCAAGCTGCAGCAAGTGCTGTGTGGTACCTGCACCACATCCAGGAGCTCTCCCAGCCCACACCCCCAGCTGGAGACTTCACACAGATCTTTGTTCCCCGTTTTGCTGCCTCAAGTGAGCTGCTCTGATGGTTTCAGGTGTGCTTACCCGGGGACAGGAGAACTGGGCACTGCCCTGCTCTCGCTCTGAGCACTCTCCTGACATCCATATCCCTTCCTCCACCTCCCTGCTCTGAAGGGAGCTGACCCATTCTCGTTGCCCCCCCGAGTTCTCCACAGGACAATCACCCTCAGGGCTACTTTTGGGGCATCTTTCAGGGCAGATCCCCTCAGGCTGTTGGGTTCAGACCCCACAGAAGTTGCCCTCGCTGAAGGTTGTGTCTGATGAGGATGAAGGCAGGGGTCACTCACTTACCTGGCCAGGGTCAGGTCGTGTTTATGGTACTCCAGGGCCTTGGAATACTCCTTTAGGTAGAAATAGGCATTGCCCAGCTGGCTGTAGATAGCACTGAGAGTCTTCAGGTCCTCAGTCCCCACCTGCACTGCTGCTTCGAAGAAGGCTGCCCCAGCTTTGAAGTCCCCAGCCTTGCACAAGCGCTCTCCTTCCAGGGCCAGTTCCAGGCAGGATGCCTCCATTCTGCAAAAAGCAAGGACGTGGTTCCTAGAGGAGTTCAGCTGCAGTGCTCCCACACTGCCCTGCCATGGTTATAAAGTCTGCTTCGTTGTACACTAATTTTCTCCTGGGCACCAGACACAGGAGCATCCAGACCCCACCTGCTAGGGGAAGGTGCCCCTGCCCACGGCAGGGGGTTGGAATGAGACAGTCTTTAAGGTCCTTTTCCACCAAACCATCCTGTGATCCTATGATTTACAGACCACACCTGCACGAGGCCAAAGGCAGCCCCAGGTCCCCTGTCGGAATCTGGACAAGAAACTCAGGGCTCTTGGCTCTAAGACACGGAATCATCACAAGAGCAACACGGCATCTGTTTTCCTTCCAGGTGGTGCAGGGCACAGAAGCCACTTACCCAGGTACTCACCACCTTCCCTGGGGTAACAGAGAGGGGAGCCAAATTGTAACACATTTTTATTGGATAGCAGAGAAAACCCTGGACAGTGTAGAATTTCTTGGCTGAGCAGCTCCCAGCGCTCGGCGTCTGCTTTTCATTAACTCTCCTGCTGTCACTTTTTCCACACATTAGCCCTCAGGCCAGCTTTCCTCCCATGTATTTCTGACACCTTTGGCAATGGCACACACCGTGCTGTCAGAGGCAGCACTTTGTGAGCAGTGATACTCCTCCAAGAGAAAGGAAACTCGCTCCTTCGAGACCTCCTCCAAGCCCTCTCTGAATCACAGCTGTCCCTGTTAGACCAGCATATCCAAAGTTCTCCAAAGGAACTTCCAAGCTTGCATTAGAAATGTCTTGCCTGCTGCAAAATCAGCCCCTTCCTGAGGAGGATGGACACAGCATGTTCCTGTTCTCTGTTCAGACACTTCTCTTCGCTCTTTTGGGCTTTTTCATTTTTGCTCAATGTGTTTTTAAAAGTCAAAGCCACCAGGTCGAAGGTGGACATCTGCTGACAAGAAAACACAGTGCCTTGTCCAGGGGCTGAACAGCAACAGTCTGACAGAAGATAATAGATGCCCAAGGTGATTTCTGTTCTGTTCTCAGGCAAAGAGCTCTTGGAGGAAGTTCGTGGTATCCAGACCAAGAGAACAACTTGCCCAGCTGGCACCTCCTGGGGCAGTTTTCCTGCTGAGCCCTGGGAGATGCTTCCCCAAAGCCCCCCATGGGCCAAAGCCCCGCCCTGCAACTCGTACAGCAAGGCTGAGGAGTGGAGGCCAAGCACAACCTGCCCCACAAACACCATCTCTGGGGCAGAATTCCTCCTGTCCCAGGTCAGTGCTCCCATGTCTCCTGCCCACATCCACAGCCAGCACTTGCCTCCCCTTCCCGCAAGGGGCACAGGGAGATGCACGTAGGAAATACTGATCCCAACACATTTTCCCCACAAACAGGCAGCATGGTGCTTTCTCAGCTGCCAGGAAACAAAGCCAGTTCCTCTCTGAGCATAAACTGTCTGAAATCCAACCCCATTTGCTTGGCAATCTCCCTGCTGAGTCGGCTCCACACGGTTCCAAACACCCAAGGCTTGGCAGCCCCACAGCCTCCTCCAGAGCAGGACAGCCCACAAGGACTGTCCAAACGAGAAAAATGAGCAAAAGAGCTGGTTTCAGCTTCTCCTTCCCAACACACCTGTGACCTCTTCTGCCTTGCTCTTCATTTGCCCCCAAAACCACCAAGTAACGAGGGAGAAGGGCACTGTGAAGCAGCTCCTGTGAGCTCCCACCTCCAACTCCCACACAAATATTCAATTCCAAGCTCACTCCAAGGCCCACATTTGAGTGGTTATTTTATTTACACAAGAAAGCTGCTTGTGGTGCCAGTGCAGCATCAGCCCCTGCCTCAACTTCTGTTTGATAAAGAAAATAAAAATATTAAGACTGTTAACAGTAAAAATGTTTTACTTCTCTCTACTGATCCTCTTGCTAGACCACAGGAAAAATTAGTAAGAACGAGCTTGGGGATCACACCAAACTTCCATCAGTCCCAAGGCACATCCATGGCTTGTAGATTACTGGAGTTATTTATTGTCATCGTCAGGTATTGACAAATCTCTGCTGATACATCCCACACAGCTGCAAGAAGGCTTGGGACTGAAGAAAGACAAGAAACACCTTGTACTCAAATCAGCAGGATTAACTTCAGGCAGCTTAGAGGAGATGAATCTTGAGAGGACCTGGAATGCAGGAACGAGCTGCTACCACAGGAATTAACGTTGGATTCCAACTAGAAGACGGCAGAGACAGAAGCAAAATTTCAACCTGATTCCAGTTCAAATTTCAACACAAACCAAACTCTTCCCCATATCCAGGCTCTCTTTGAGAAACTGAGTTCACCAACTGTAAACAGTCTGAAAACTGAGCTGGGGACCAATTTCCCTAATTCATGGCGTTGCTGTATAGCTTGGACCAAACTTCTGGTGTGATTTTAACAGCTTGAAGTGAACGTTCCCATTCCCACAGCGACAAAACCCAATTACAAACTCCAAGGGTGGCATCTCGCTCAGGCTGTCTGCATTTGCCATACCCCAAAGTGAATTTTGTGCCCTGGAACCCACACTCTGATGCGCTCACACACACACTCTCACACTCTCCGGGTGCTTTCCTGGTGTTCCCATAGTAACTGCTCAGCCACAAGGCAGTGCCACGACCTTCCAGCGCACACAGCCCTTAATTAAAATCTGTTTGTCCTTGAACAGGCTGCTCTGCAGAGTACCTGACTTATCTAATTAACATCACTGCTGAGATTGGGACCTGAGCAAACAAGGGGAAGGGACAGGAAGCTTTTTCCCTGCATCACACTTTGCCAAGCCTTTGCTGCCTCGTAAAGGGACAACAGGCAAGGATGGCAGTTATTAATGGAAACACAGCCCACTTGTAAAACCCACCTGCCCTTCCCACACAGCCAGAGCTACGCTGGGAAGCACCTCTGCACGCAGTTCAATCACTTCAGGCTTAAAAGCACTCAGAAAAAAACACCCAGGGCAGAGGAATCAGCTAAAGGTCAACGAACAAACTCAAGCGCACTAAAGCTCCACTTAAAAAAGCTTCCAGAGGCCATAGATCAACTGTCCATAAAAAAATGACTAAAAGGGTGAACCTGAACCCCCCTGACAGGTCAGCGAAGGGAAAACAGTCAATGAGGACAAACTGCAGAGGGTCCAAGCCCTCTCTTACCTCCTCTTCTGCAGGGTGTGCATTTCCTGAGCGTAAACCCAGAGCTCCAAACCCACTGGCAGAAGGAAGCAGTGGGGCTGAGGTCTACTTGGAACAACTTTGCAGGCAGGCAGGCTCCAGGCTTTGGAAGATGCTGATGGCATCTTCACATCTATACAACATGAACTGCTCTCCAGTTTTCAACTGGTCTCCAGTTTTCGCTTCATCAGAAAGCAATGTCTTCTTTCCTCTTAGAAACACAACATCCTTCATCCACTGTTGTAGCAGACAGGTGAGTTCACAGCTGAATTCCAGGAACAAGAGTACCTTGGTTCATTCACGTATTTTCAGCACTGCCCAAGAAAAAGGTCCCTAGAAGAGCAGTTCCCTCCTTTCTGGATAGGTCTCTTCCCAGAGCACTTTTCCTTTGTGTTCCATCAGCTGTTCCTGTTAGTGCCTCTTTGCTCCCGGAGCAGAAGGGCTCGTGCTGCTCCTTGTCAGGTGAGGAGCTCAGGGTTCCTCCTAAAGAAGGTCACCTTTGGGCACAGCACTTCCTAATCTGTCAGTCCCCAAAGAGGCCTCCTCCATCTGCCACCCAGGGAGCTTTGCGAGTTGCGGGAATGATTCGAGCAGTCCTCAGACTGGGGAAAAGCAGGAGAAGGTGGATCTCACAGAGCCCACGTAAATGGGCTCCAAACCATCCCTGTGGCACAACCTGCTGCCTCCCAGCCCTTGGGTCGGAAACTTCTCCTCTGCTGACACACAGGCAACATGCCTGGGCCTGTGTCAACTCAGCAAGCACCTGCTGCTCAGGTCCCAATATCCAGGAAAGAAGATTCCAGTTTTCCTGAGTCAGCACATCACTGGGACAGGCTGGAGGAGCTGGGCTGGGCCACCTGTGGCAGTTCAGAAGAGACATTGCAGAACACAAGCTGCTCATCCACAGCTGAGACACTAAACACAATCCTCCAACCACACTCAACCTTTTCACCCCCAGCACAGCAGGTCCCTGATCCTTCTGCAAAAGCTCCCTCAAAAAGGGCAACATAAGTGTTTAAGAAACAGCAACAAAAAGAACATTATTAAAAAACAAACAAACGCAGTAAAAGGCCAAATACAAACCCAACGTTTGGCCACAAACATTGGCATTCTGCCAGGGGGATGACTGAGTGGCACAACACTGGCAGATGACTCAATCCCCCCACCAATGTGACAGCTGGGACTCTCCAATCCGGGAATGGATGTTGCTCCTGGCACTCAGGAGGCAGAAAACAGTGACCTCCCACCACGAGGTGACAGGGCGGAGGAAATCTCTTCCCAATCCAACACAGGGCAGGGCATCTCTCCCTCCTCCTCAACTTTCTTTCAAAAAAGGATAACTGTTGGAAGGCAGAAAACGCTGAGAATGGGAACAGCAGCTCCCGCCTTGAAGGAGAAGATTTCCGCGGGTCGTTCGTCACTGTCAGACAGCAGCTAATGATGAGCTGTAGCACAGATTGCCTTTTGGCTGCTGGCAAGCTCGCTGCAAGAATTAGAGAGCAGAAATGTGCCTTCACAAAAGGTGCACGAGCAAAAGGCAAAGACTCTCACACACCAAGTGTTTTCAAGCCACACAGCGGTTTGGAGAAGGCAGGGGAGCACTGGCGGTGCCAAGGACACCGCCAAGGGAGAAACAAAGGGAACAGCACAAGGTGTTACCAGTGCCATTAACAATCATCACCGTGACTGCCGTCAAAACACTCCAATTAGGATCTGTGTGATTACACAGGTCCCCAGAGGGGGAACACCACTAAAGAGGTGAGTTCGAAAGCCTGGAGCCACAGCCAGTCCTCCCAACACCTTGGCTCTCCCTTGCCAAATATTCCGAGAAAACAACACTGCACGGACAACATCACAGCCTGTTCGGCTGGAAGACAACTGGGCAGGCTGCATTTAGCCAAGAGCTGTTCTGCAGGATCACAGAACGTCCGCTGACCTCAAGCTCCCACCTCTCAGCTCTGCACCTCAGCCCTGCTCCACTCCAGGCAGGTGTAAAAAGAAGGGAACATAAAGTGCCCAGCAATTAAACTTGTCTTAGCCCAACCCTCTCTTTCACACACTGAGTGACACTTGCTGTCACTGCTGACAACAAATCCATCAAGTTCCACAGAAAACTATCATGTCACCAGACAGAGCCCGGAGACAGTTGTCTGCAGCCTTTAATATTGCAAGTATCACAGGGCAAGAGAACCTCTGCCTGAAAGGTGAAACTGCCTCAAAAAAAAAGGGGGAAAGATATTTACAGATATTTGATTCATATTAGTGGGGGCGACTGCAAAACTCGTTCCCAATCACAGCTGCTGTAGTTCTAAAGTCAGGAATAAAGCCCAAGCTTTTAGACAGAAGGTAAGGCAGGGAAAAAAGAAAAAAAAAAAAAACAAAACCAAAAAACATCAAAAGCATCAACAGTAGTAAAAAATTCTTCTTAGTATATCTATTGATATGAATCAGTGAAGCAACAGATTTTAGCATCTTACTTGCAATTTTAGCATCTTGCTTGCTGATGAATCTGATTCAGTTTTATTCAAAAATAAATGTCATTTCAGAGCACTGATGACAGGGGCAATTAAACATTTTTTCCCCGACCAAAAAGGAATCACGTTTACCAGGTGCTCAGTGGAACTGCATATTCACTGGTTTAACTAACTAAATATGCATTTAAATAATTACTTTCTTCAAGGACTTGCTGCCAGTGAATCAACCTGGGAATTATTCCCCTTTAGCAATTTCCTTTTCTAGCCCTCACACAGCTCCTGTACCTGAGAGGCAGCTGATGATTCTGAACCACCAGGTAACACAGCCAGGGCAGGGCTGTTCAAACCCCCCCAGGGATGTGTCCTCTGAGGGGACAGAAAAGAGGGAATTCACAGCCCACAGGAACCAGCTCAGCTTCCCATCCTGCTGTCGAAGGGTCCCAGTGTTTTCCTGGGCTTGTCTGCACGAGGAAAGCTGGTCCAGCAGCACAGCCCAAATTTATTCACGGTGAGTTTATAGTCTATTTAGCCTCGGGCCAGCACTGCAAGCCAGGCTAAGCTGCTCTTCTCTGCCCGGGGCACTCTCACAATGGTGTTCAGGGCAGTGTCTCTCTGCCCCAGGCAGGGTCCTCACTGCTCATCAAGTGACTCTTTCCTCACCCCAGCCTGGGGACTCACACCATTCTGTCACCAGCACATCCACACCTGGCTCTCTCTCTCCCTCTAGCTCTCAAATGAGGAGATTCGATCTCTGAGAAGAAAATCTTATTGCTCGCCCCTAAATACACGTACTTTCAACTTCCTACCATTAAATATCATCATTGCCACAACACTGCACCTATCAATCGTTCTCCAATCGTTACTCCATACTCATCCTCCCCTGTGCTGCTCCATATCATCGACGCACACTGTAGCAACCTGGGAGGGGACGAATGAAAATGCTCAGTTAATGATCTCCCTCCCCAAACCAATGCAATGCGTCCAGCAGTGCCCTGGGCCAGCTCTGCCCCTGCCTTCCCTCCCACATCACATCCCCAGCCCTAATCCCCTCCTGACAAGCAGCTTCCCTGCAAGGCCCCCTATCAAACACAGCCTGGCAGGGAAGGGGACAGACAGATCAAGATATACACGAAATCTGCCTGACCCAAACTACTTTTGGGAGTCTGAAACCAGCACACAGGGGCTGGTTCCCCTCCAGTCAGAAGGCAGAACCTCTGGGACACTGTCACCTACCTGTCACCTTATTAGCGACAGGAAGGTAACAAACTTCTTGCTTTGTTTGGGGAGGGAGAGGCCAAAGATGAAGCCATGAATGCTGCACCCTGTCCTCCCCTGCTTCTGAACTGGGTCCAAGTGTCTGGGCCAGTTTCACACCCGTGCAGCTCTGGGTCACCAGCACATCTGGAGGGGAGGAGGTTTCCACTCCACACACTTTCACTGGTGCAGCAAATCCTTTCAGTGACCCCTGAGCTGAAAATAATAATATCCACACACAGTTATTGCTGCTGGGGAGGTGTTTGCTCAGGCTGGAGCTCCAGGGATTACCCACACAAAGCGATTTTTCACCGCAGTCTTTTGCTCAGGGTGTGAAACAGAGAATCCAGAGGGGAGAACTACAGGGAGTTCTGGAAGCTGCTGGGTGTGTGTGCTGGCTCCAGATTTCCTCTTCCCCTCACTGAAGCAGCATCAGTGCTCACAGTAGTCATTTCAGCTAATTGCTATCTCCCATTAGCTGCAGAGTACTTACAAGGGATTCAATTCCACTGCATATTTGCTAATAAATACCAAATGACAGTGAGGAAGACAGCTGTATTTAGCTGCATTTACCCTCTTATTAGCAGCACTGAATAAGACCCCATTTCAATGCATAATGGCTCCAACAAGCTGCGTCATTGTCAGAAATTCAAATCCAAACTCCCCACTGCCTGCTTGAAAGCAAAAGTCATCCAGCATTCCCCTGCTTACACAACCTCCGTGGCTTTGATCCATGGGGATGTGGAGAAGGGAAGGCAGATGGGAGTTATTTGCTGGTTTAGGAGCATTTTGTGAAGCAGCTCATGACGATGAGTTGGTAGGTGCAGCATCTTTTTAACCTAAAGACCCCAAAATATTTTCCGGAGGTGCAAGGGCAGCAAACACCTCATTTTGTAAGAAGGCAGCTAAAGGCACTGGGGCAAATTATGCCTTGCTGTGAGTCAGCTGTAGGGAATGGGAAGGAATCCGGAGCCCTGGCTCCCAGCACCTCTTCCAGGCCCTCCCTCTCAAGTGCCACATGGAGCTGATCCATCACGAATGAGGTGCAGCATCTTCCACCCAGGCAAGGGTGTTCACACAGCTCGTGCCTCCAGCTCAACACGATGCCAAACAATCCCTGAAGATGCCCCCAGCTCAACACGATGCCAAACAATCCCTGAAGATGCCCCCAGCTCCAGGAGCTGAAGATACTCTTGGCCTCCGGAGACCTGGTCCACACACGGAAGGATTGGGCTCTCAGTGAATTATGCACAGGGAACAATTACCCTGGTTCCACGTACCAAATCCTTCCCACAAATACAGTTGGACCCACAGGAAGAACAGAGAGCACAATGAAATTTTTCTGTGTCATCTGAGGAGTGAAATCTCTAAAAGGCAATGAGCACAAATTTAAGTCTTTGTGCTCCAAAACTACTCCAATATCAAAGGACTATGATGGATGTAATTAACTTCCAGCACTTGAAAATGCTCAGACGAGATTAAGGTGCAAATGTGGATTTCATCTCATCCTGGTTAACAGTTTCATTTGATACCCAGTTTCAAAGCACTTAAATTATAAGATGCAAATACTTCCCAGGGTCTAAGGAAAGGATGATTAAGGAGACACCAATTTGAAAATTAATTCATTAAAACATGCTCTGAAGCCCAAATGAAAAAAAAAAAAAATCGTATAAATCCAGCAAGCATAGGAACTGATCAAGATTACTCTGAAGGGGAACTGAGTGAGGCTGCCCTGCAGAGCTCCAGGCTCCAAGGCAGCACCTGCAACAGGAGGGGATTTTAGGCACTCCTGCTTCACCACAGAGGAGATCTGAATGGACTCCACACACTGAGGGAAGCTTCCGGAGTTTCTCCAGGAGCGTTTTGCTTTCTCACACAACACCTTTAATGAGCTGAATCCATCACACCGCCACGAAACAACGCTCTTGGGATGATTCCACCAGCAGTGAAGTGCCATTTCTTTCAGTCACTTCCAGAAACCAAAGAGCAGGGGAGGGCACGCAGGCTGAATGGCTTTTCATTATAAAGTTACTCTGGCAATTAGGTCAACACGTCCTCTCACTAAAATATATGCTGTGATTTAAACCAGCATAGTGTGTCTGCTGTGGAATACAGTGGGTTACAGTTGCCATATACATTAGAAAAACAAGTAGTTGGCTCATCAAAACTACACAGTGGAAACAGCCAATTTATTTGCTACCCATTTGATTTTTGCCATTCTGCTTCTACTACCCCCCAATATAAATTCCTGCCAACTTACTGCTGAAAATTGGTAGGTTCTGGTGTGAGGGATTATCTTTCCCAATTCAGAAGCACTGTGAGATGAGAGATGTGCAAACATCTCTAACACCATCCCCCCCCCAGACATGCAGTGGGGACTCAGCAGCCAGTTCCCATGGGAGCAGCCTGGATGCTCTCCTGGGGTGGGAGAGGGAGCCTCCTGGCCCCTCCTGTCCTCTCCATCACAGATGAGTCCTCGCGGACCACACTGAAGCTACAACATGGCAGCGACAGCTCAGATCAGACCCAGAACACGTGCAGGGACTGGGGCTGTGAGGACAGCCTGGACTGCAAAGCATCGCAGCCTCACCCAGTTCCTGCCCCAGGGTCCTGCCAACCCCCGCTGCCAGCAGGGTCGAGCTCAGCTCCACAAGTGCCACCAGCACAATCATTCCCGTTATTCTATGCACAGGCTGAGGGGCTGGATGAGGTTTCCTTTCCTGCACACCCAGACTCCCTCTCCGAAGCCAAGTGAAAGCAAGTCTTGTTTTCCCCAGAAGCGCTGAGGCCACAGGTCCAGGTCTATTCTCAGTTCAAGCTGCCTGGAAACCCCTCCAGCTGCAGCCCCTGCTTCTCCTTCCTCACTCAGCCTGCCAGTTGCTCCTGCCTCGAGCATGGACTTGCAGCAGGGAAACAACTGCACATTGAAAAGCTGCTGCCAAGTCCCAGCAGCACCAGGGACGTGTGTTATGGTGAAGCCTCACCAGACAAAGGTCCCAGCTCCTTGCCCATGCCCAACCTCATCCCAACCCTCCTACAGCAGTTGGAGGCTGCAAACACTCCCCACATGCTGCCTCTTTCCTGCCCACAGACCCCTGCAAAGCACTGATCACACTCAGGGGACAGCAAAGGGATCGTCATCGCTATGCAGCACAAAAGGAAACGATGACAAAGTTCACACCAGGGTTTTTTCCACTGACTCCACAGCAACCTACAGCCAACTTGGTTCTGTTCCCTTCCTGTCTCATCTGCTTCTGTCTGCCCCAAGCCAAGTGTTGCAGTCCAAGAGAGAGGGGCCTTTGGGATCCATCAGAAAACTCACACCCTGATCCCAGGCCATCCAGGCTTTGAGCCAGGGAGATGCTGAGCGATCACAGCTCACCAAAAGGCTGCTGAGGATGCTCTGCAGCACCAGCACTCACACCTGGAAGGGGTTTGGATGTCACCTTAGTGACAGAACCAGATAACCCTCATCATTCTACAGAAGTCACTGGAAAGCAAATAGCAGGGACCAAACAAGTCAAGTGAATCCAAACAAGCAGCAGCTTCTTTTTCAAACGACCACTTGGTAAAGCCTGTGAGGAGGGTGACATCAAGCCAGAGCCCGTGACAGTTCCTCCCTTGGTGATTACAGCCCTGCATGCCCAAAGCAGAGGAATTCACAGAGCTGCCTCTCCTGGGTCGCACAGGGCACGTGGGCAGAGCTCGTGGTCGGGCTGAAGCGATGCCAGGCACTAGGACAGAGTGTTGTTGGCAAAGCTGCAGCAGAGCAGATTGCACCAATTTTACATTGTTTTTCTGCAGCTGTCTCCTGCTCTGAGGGCTGTTAAAAGCATTGTTGTGTTCTTCCTGAAAAATCCAGGGGTGCCAAAAATCAGACATCAGCCCAGAGCCACTCGTTCATTTAAGAGGCTGCCTTGGCCAACTGTGCGAGAGTTCACACAGGACACTGCTCTTTTCCCTCGCTGCTACACAGCCACAGGGCATCCCCCTGGGTTTTGTAAAGATAATACTCCACATCTGTCTGAAAAACCAGGAAAGAGGCTCCCCAGGAGCTCAGATATCAGCCAGGTGTCCACCGCAGCCTTTGCCAGCATCTCTGTAAGCTGTTTCTGCAGCTCCTCTGTGCAAAACCAGACTCAGCAGAGCAGCACCAGAAGGGTTTTTGGGTTCTCCACGGCATTATGGAAAAATCTATGGATCCCTTCAATCTGCAAGCGTGGCAGGATTCCCAGAAAGCCAAACAGTTCCCATGCCAGGTGAGAATCACACACTCGGCTCATCCAAGGAGAGCAGACCCAGCGTCTCGCACCGGCTGTGGTGGGTGTCTGCTGCCCCTGCAGGGAACCCTGGAGCTCCAGCACCCTGCAAGCTGGTTCCACTGCTTCCAGAAGATTGTGTGGCTCCTCCACCACATTTTCCCAGATTTTTAGCACTTCTGTCCCAGTATAGCTCCACGGGTAACATCCACCCTGGAAATGCTCGGCACGTCTGTGCAAATCCAGTGCAGGGAGGCAAGTCCTGCTCCTCCCCACGCCCCACAGCAGGTTTTGCTCCAACACTGTGGCACTGATGACGTTCAATCCATGTGTAAATAGCAGGCAAACCCATATTATGATACGAGTTTGCCACGTAGAGCAAAGCATGGTGTGTCCTTGCACCTGTGAAACGGGTTCTCCTCCTGTTCTTCCATAGGAGGAATTAATTTGTGTAAACGCCGTGTTTCTTGGAGAGTCTTTCCAAATACAGCAAGAAGGCTCTTCTCCACAGACCTGTTTTAGGTTTAGGGTAGCTCCTTCTTGCAACCGCCCAGGTATTGCAGTGGCTTTATCAAGACCACAGGCTGCAGCTCTGGAGCACGGGAAGAACTCGCTGCTCCCCTCCTGCCTCAACGCTGGTGAGAGACGGGAGGACACAGCACCAGGGTTACAGACCTGTCCAAATCCAGGGAGCTCATGTCTCCTGACAATTGAATAATGCAAGTCTTCAGGAAAAAAAAAAAAAAATCTCTGCTCCTGCTGAGAGACATCACCATCATCCAGCAGGGAAAGACAGACATGGCACAGCACCAGGCTGCACAGAGAAACGTGCTTTGGGAGCAGCAACAGGGAGGAGGAGACAGGTGACAAGACAGCTCTTACCTTAATCCATAAGGGTGATGGGCTGGGAGGGCTGCTGCCGTGCAGGAATAACACAGCTTCCACATGGATTTTGTGTGCCGGAGGAGCCTGCCTGTTTTAATCCAGGGCATTATGGAGTGGCTGCATTTGTGCTGCACAAACATCCTCCCCGAACCTTTCAGGAGCAGTTACATCCTCCAACACACATGGTTTTAATTGGGAACTCTTTTTTTCTGCTTTAATTCCAGTCACATGTTGTGAGCTGTTACTTTTCTCTCCTCTGTGTGTATAGATAGCTGTATCCTCACAGTCTCCTGTCTGTGTGCCATGCTTGCCTCAGGCAACCAGCTCCCAGAGCCATCAGCCTCGACAAATGACTCAGTTCTGTTTGGAGCCAGGTCTGCAAAAAGCATCTCCTGCCTTGCCTTCCCTTCCCAAGGCTGCTGCTCACACAGCTGCCCTGGGCTGGGCAGGGGAGCTCTGCCCTCTGCACGTGGGCTCGGAGCTTCACCGAGCTGCAGTCAGAGCCCGCTTCAGCAAACCTGAAAGGAATCCAAGTCTGGGGAGAACCTCACCCCGGGTCCTTCAGAGAGAGCCTTCCATCACAGAAGAATCATTTTGCTTGGTGTGGGGAGCCAAGGGCAGGACACACACCAGTGCTCTGCTCGCTCCTCACCCTTGTGCAAGATCTGATCTCACAGGTCTCTGCAAAACTGGCACGGCCGCTGACAACTTTCTGCCAAAAACACTGATGCCAAAGGGTGGTTTTAGTGAAGAAAACATACATCTTGCAGAGTGAGTTTTCCTTTTCTTCTAGGGCAGTAGAGGAAAAAGTGGGTATTTTCAACCGCTTCATTATTAACCCCTTTGACAGCTGACCGTGTTGACAAAGTTCCCTGTGGACCCCGATCTCCTCAGAGCCTGTGGTCCCTGCTGGCACCCTCAGTCTGCACTCCCTGCCTGCAAATTAAAGGGATGAACAGAGATAAAACAACAGCTTTCCCTTCTCCCAGGGCTTTACCCAGGAAAGCACCAAACCACAGACTTCCATCAACCAACCAGTTCGTGCTTGTAGTTTCCTGGATTACTGCCCTGATGGAAGCAATTCATACGAGAGCTGGCCAAGGGCTGTGGCCTTGAAATTCTGGGCACATCACAGTGAACTCATATGTTTTATTATTTAGAGCCAGGCAGGAGCTCAGACACTCGGCTGAACTCAGAGACCAGGAAATGCCTCGAGGTACACGTGGAGTATCACAATTCCAGGACACTCATCTGCTTTTATGGATTTAAGTCCACACTCACTCTCCAGAAGTTGTTGGCACATGGGCTTCCCAAGCTGCTCCTTGCTGAAATCAGAAGGGCTTATTTGTCACCAGGGGGAAGAGAAAACACACGTAGCTTACGATGCTCCATATTTTCATTTGTTGAATTTATTTGCTGGTGGTTTGTACCCCTGCCTTCCTGCTGCAGAAAGCTTGGCTGATGAACAAGCTGAATCTGATGGGCCTCTGTGTTTTGCAGCAAATTGAAATCCCCAGAGCATTTTCTCCACACAAATCTCTGCAGACAGTTGCTAAAAAAGGGGCTGTTCCTGAGGCTGCACCAGCTGTGATGTGGTAACTACAAGAGCATTGCTGGAGTCCAGTGATGACAAGATCCTCCTCAAAGCCCTGGCGGCTCCTGCCCATCCCAAATGCTTCCTGCCTGACTGTAAGAGATGCGTGGCTTTTTCCCCCCCTCCATCTTTCACCATACCCCAAAGGCAGAGCACCCAGGAATTCCACTCACTTATGCAATTTAACTTGCAGGATCTTCTCTGTGTCCCCCTCTCCCTTTTTAAATTAACTGTTCTCTTCCCAAACCCTGACAGACAGGTAAGTTGTAGAGTCACAGGTGCTGAGCACTTTAAAAACTCAGGGCTGTTGTGCTTTCCTCAAGCCAGTACCTGGAGCTGGGCTCTTCCCATGACCAGACCCCAGGGCCACCCAGGCTGCTCCTTTCCCCTGTGGTTTGCAGCGTTCCCACCACACTCGCAAGGCACACCTTGTAAAATGGGCAGAGCCTCGTGTTTCATTCACCAGCTGGGAACTCCCTTCAAAACCAACCTTTTTTACGTCCATCCCACGTTAAGGAGAACAGCAGAGCCGCTGGGCTTTCATGTGACACCAGGGCTGCACTGCCCAGCACAGCTCAGGACAGGATGAAGCCAAGGTCTCCAAACCACAATTACCCTCCCAGTGACAAGGGTAAGGAAGTGCTGAAGGGAAGGAGCGGGAGCCAGGACATTCAGCTCCCAGCTTTGCCACCTCTGTTCTCTTTCACCCTGAAGACTAAAATTTCACACTCTTGAAAACAGGAACAATATTTCCCAGAAAGGCTGCAATAAAATACTGATGTTTACCAAGCAATCTGAACCCCTGGAACAGATGTAATCCTGCCAGGATCCACTCAGTACAGCAACACAAACCAGGAATAACAGGAATTAACAAATAGCCCAGAGAGATGAATATTAATCGGCACATTCCAGCTCTTCTCAGGCATGAATGGATATTCCACAGATGGGAGTGCACAAAGAGCCACCTCAGCTCTGCATCCTGGATCACAGGAGAAACTTGCCCCACAGTTAATCTGGGCTCGAGGTGCTCCAGAGCACAGGAAGTCACAGAATTTGCACCAAAATGCCCAGGGAGGTACCAGCAGCTGAGTCCCTTCCTGCTGTCCAGGTGAACACTCAGAAACCACAAAATCAGGGAGGTTGGAACAGACCTCTGAGATCATCAAGTCCAACCCATGAGCTAACACCACCTTGTCACCTAGACCATGGCACTGAGTGCCACTTCCAAGCTTTTCTCAAACACAAAAAATTGGCACCTGCCGTGAGCGAATACAGCCCAGCGCTCTGCAAAATCCCAGGAGTGTCAGGAAAGTCCTGGAAACACAGAATGGGGAAGCCACTTGGGACAGCAAACCCTCCATTCCAGCTGTAAACACTCATGACTGTGAAGCCTTGTTAATCAGCACCACACACACACGGACCTCTTGCTTGTCCCAGCTGTGGGATGGACCTTCCCCGTGGGAGCTCAGCACAACGATTAATTATTAGTGCTGCCCATGGCAAAGCTGGTCTCCCTGAGCAGAGCCTGCTGCACTCCTGCAGCAGAAGTCATTCCTCCCAGGCTCCCCGGGGCAGGCCAGCCCCAGAGAGGCTGCAAACCGAGGAACTGCCCCAGGGTCCCATCATGGGTCAGCAGCTGGTCCCACTTCCACAGCGAGCATCCAGACAGGGGCCGACTTTCACAGGAGCCAGCTCTGCTCCCTGGCAGCCAGAGTGTGGGAGGGGAACGGAGCTGGATCCCCAGGGCAGGAGAGGAGCCCTGTCACACCCACCACGTGTGTTCAGAGCTGCCTCCCGGGAGCACAGCACGGCCTCATCTTCCACGGCTCAGAGAGCAAACTGCAACAGCAACTGACGGCTCCCAGCTCCATCCATGCATTTTTAAAAGCAGCTTCCAAGGCAAAACATCTGCTCTCAGGTGGAGCCAGGGCTCCACATGAAATGGCTTCTACACCGAGTTATGTTATTAGTGTAACACAGGTGTTTTCCCCATTTAAAGCCATTTTCTGTGTCTTTCCCCTGTATCAGCCCCAAATTCCCAGGGAAGAGCCACTCTGGCTGCTCCAGAGGGTGTAAATGCAAAGGGTACCAGAAAAGCGTGAAGGGAACCAAGCCAATCCAATACTCCTCTTCCAAAAATTCCCTCCAGGTGTAGCAGCTGCACAGAGCTCCTGATTTACACAGAAGGTGAAGGCTCTTTAGATATACCCTGCCTGATCTCAGAGCTGGAAGGGAAAGTCCTGTGGTTCCAGTGCTGGCATCCTTGGGCAAAATCCTCTTGCTGAAAGAAAACTGGCAATAGCAGATGATTTTTGAGCTATTTGCTCCTACCCTGTGATCAGGTAGTGATCAGACAGTAGCACTGCCTGCCATGTCATTCATTCAGGGTTTATGTTGCTGCTCCAGTGCTTGGGAACTTGCAGAGGGTCTTTTTAATCCTTCCAGTGAATTAAGGATCAATAAGATGCTTCAGCACAGACTTGCTCCCCCTTTCCCAGGCTTCAGTGGGACAGGGATGAGTCAGGCACTTACAGGATCAGGCCATTACACTGGCTTGGGTTTGGCTGCTCACTTCGAAGGCTCTCAGTCCACAAAGCCTCAGATTGACTTCCAAAAAGAGCCTGTATTTGCTCCACTCCTGGTGGGAACAGAGGTCATGGCTATTGCCCTTACCAGCCCTGTTAATTTTATCCTGGGAGAAGCCAGTTAAGTCACTTAAGTACAGGGTTGTGCTGCAAATCGCTCATTTAATATTGCCCTTGAAACTGCACTGTAATGATAATTTTTCACTTCCTTCCCTGGATAGTTGCATAACAATGCCGGGCATTGTTTAGAGAGCTCCAAACTAGAGGCAGCCTTGGCCCTTTCCCCTTCTCCTCCCCAAGAACTTGTGACTTTCTGGTTGTGGAGGGTTTTTTTGGCTTTTTTTTTTTTAAATACACTCTATCAGCTTATTACATCAAACACCAGACAGACGTGACTCTGAATGTTAAGCAGCCTTCCAACAAAATTATTCCTACTTTTCCTTCATCAGAAAAAAAAAAAAAATCCATTTATACCAGTTAAATCTAAGCCAGTTAGAAAGTCAGACCTGCCAAATAAAATTTAATTAAAAGTACCTTTAGGGAGGGAGCAGCTCAGTCAATGGAAAGCCTTCCCACTGACAATAAATAGCCGGGGCCCAGAATTCCACAGCCCCACTTGGTGGTTGGGATGTGCAGCCTGAGTGTCCAGAGCAGGAGGAATTTGGGTTTCACAGCTTTGGTTGGGAGGGGGGGGTTTAGAACAGGGAACTCTGGAAGCTGGGGGGGGCTGATCAGAGCAACACACAGAGTGGCACTGGAACAGGAGGGATGGCACACGGCACCAGGAACACCCGAGCAGCAGTTTGGAGATAAAACTGCTCTTAAAGCAGAACAGCATCTTCCATCCTGATGATCTGCATTTAACAAACCAAGTCACTCCCTTAGCCCAGTCCATAAACACATCCCCTTCCTATATGCACAGCCAGCTGCAGATTAGTCCCTCCAAGCCTGAGGGCTGGATCAGTGAGGAAAGAAGCTGATTCCTAGACTTTGACCAGCATATCCAACTTTAAGCCTTTCTGCTCCTGGCTGTGACTTCGCTCATCCTCAAGGCACCACCAAGGCAAGGCTTCCCCCTGTGGTTTATGTAATATATCAGGAATAAATCCAATGTCTGGGACACATCCCTGAACTGGAGGAGGGGAATGCCAACAGAGCTGTGCAGCCTGTTCCTGTCTCCTTCACCCAGAAATTTCTACTCTCCCATCACCTCCAAGTCTCTGCTATCATCACCAGAGCAGTCATGGTCCAGCTGCACTTGGCTCAAGAGAGGAACAGCCAAAAAGGATTTTAAAAATCCCTCTTCTCTAACAAATCAATTTCTCAGCCTTCATAACACATTTTCATCCTCTTTGGTGCAAATAAGCACAGCTCCCCTAACTTTGAAAATAAGGGGAGGCAGATCCTCCAAGAGAAGAGAAATTAATTACACCACAAGATCTTCATGTGGCATAAGCAAGTCACTCTGCAGACACCAGCCAAGGCTCTGACAAGACCTGGAGCCAGCAGGAGCCTGAAGGGGACCCAGCACACATAGAGTGAACTTCCAGCCCCAGCTCTGTGTTCAGCCAGGCTCTGGTGTGATCAATAGATTATTAATATTTATCTTACGGGGAACTGGTGCCCTCAGGCCACACACGAGTCAAACTTTTTTAACTTCAGTTAAAAACTGAAGTTCAGGAGCAAACTCCACACAACCCACAAAGACACAAAGTTCTCTTTCTACTCTGCTTGGCACAAGTGCCTTGTACAACACACAGAATTCTGGGATAAAGCATCCAGAGGGACAGCTCTCACCCAGGAGGGGCACAACAAGCAGGAGGTCTGGCAGAGCTTCAGGCAGGGAGGTGCAAGTCAGCACAGGGAAAAGGCAGGGAATCACCTCAGCTCCATTCCCACCCGCACATCCAAGTCCAATTAACAGCCCAGCAGCACCTACAGGGCAGAGGGAACAGGAGGATCACACTGTACAGGCACAAGGCACATCCCTACCCAGAGGGAGCAGGGACAGAGCCTCTCCCCCCCATCCCACAAGGTGAAACACAGAAGCACCAAAAAGGATGCCTGAGGTCCTGGGGAAACCTAAAAACACAGCCAGGCACTGACTCCAAATCCAAGGTCTGAGCAAAGGTCCCTCTCCCTGCTGTGGTAGAGACTAAATGTCCTGCTTGGCTCCACGTTGGGCTTGAGCAGATGACTCACAGACACTGAAAGTGCAAGTGAGTTGTTCAAAATGCCCCAAAAGGAGATGTCAGCACAACCAGCACTGCCAACACCGCCTGCTAGGCTATCATGTAATTTTTGCTCAGGCCACCTATTATGCAGCACAGCTATTTTAGAAATGTTTGTCCTGTTTTTCACATCCTTCTGCAGTCAGTCTCCATCAGGCAGAGGCCTACAGAAGTAAAATTGGAATATTTCTCTGAACCAGCTTTATCCAATGTAATAATTGAGCAATTTCAGGTTTGCTCTATGGAGAAAAGAGAGGCAAAATGTCTAGTAGTGCACCTGAGCCCTTTCACGATCCCACAGAATCAGCTAATGGCATTTTCCCAAAACCAGCACTGCTGCTGGTGCTAATTTTCCCCTCTGGGGAAGATACAATTAAATACCACCTCCTGGAAACAGGAGAGCTTTTAGTATTATAGAGAGTCCAGATTTAAAAAGTTGTGAAAGTTTACAAGAACTATCAGCATGGAAACATCAGAATATTTCATGTTGTGACCCCTTGGATACATGTAAAGCAAACAGGAACCACTCCAAGAGGGAGGTTCACCCCAAGGGTGGATTTTCTCTCTAATTTTCTCTGCAAACACCAGTTTATTCTGCCTTCACCACCACGCCAAGTTGTTCCCTCTCTCACTGCCTTCCCTGTCAGAAGGCCAGCAATTCCTCCACGCCAGTTTTCCCATCATAACAGGGGGAAGATGCCTCCTCTCAGAGCTCAGTGGTGCTCAGTGCACTCTCTAATTGCCTGATGCACATTCAGGTCAGGTCCTCGCTGTGGTGACACTAATGAGCAAGATGGAGACTGTTTATGACACAATCAAGAAAAGTTTTCAAACATTACAAAAGCCAACAGTGATACTGAAAATCCAGAGGCTGCAAGAAAACAGAGAGGGGAAAGAAAGGAACGAGGTTTGCTTTTCTCCGAGTTCTCATGCCAGATTAATGCATTTCTGGACCGACTGCAGCATCATCTACTGTTCTTTCTGTGTGGGATCAATAATGTCTCCGTGATGCCAATGCAGTACAGTGATGGCTTTCCCAGGACATGCCAATGCCTCCCTCCCAGACCCAGAAGTCTCCAGAGTGGCCTCATAAAGCAAAGGGCCAAATCCAGCAGAGCTCTGTGGACACTGATGGGCTGGGCCCTGGAATGAGCCTGTCACTCTTTAGGAATGATGGTCCAGGGTTTGGTGCTTCCCACACATTCCAAATTAGCCAGCACAAAAAGGCAAGTTAGAGCACCTGCAGCAGCAGAGAAGAGCAGGACACCTCCTGCAAGCAGGCACTTCACAGCTCCCACAGCCCAGTTCTGCCTGACAAGAGTCCTCAGAGGTTATAGGCAGCTGAACTGATGCACTTAAATTGGTACCAGCTCCGAACACCACGGAAGGTAAGGCAGTAACTCAGGCTCAGGTAGTACCTGCTCATCTCGAGTTCGTGGAGCAGTCCCAGAGCCAGGCATTTCCAAGAAGCCCCAGCAGAGATCCCACATCCAGCACCAGGAGCTGAGCACCGCAGGAACACCAGCCCTGCACCAGCACGACTGCTCAGCTGCTTCCAGAGCCCTGGACCTTCAACAAGTCCTCCTGGAGCCTGACAGTGCTGCTGGAGCAAACGGCATCAGAAAGGTCAGCAGGAGCAGAGCTGCACAGGGGCTCCTCTGCAAAACCACCCGTGATGTGTGACTGCTGCAGCCCAGGCTCCAGCTCTGGCTCTGTAAACAGCAGAGTCTGGCCCTGTCAGCACCAGGATTCTCTGCTGCCAGCACAGAGCAGATGCCTTTGTTTTGGATGGGCTGAATTCAGGGACACACTAAGGGATGGAGTAAAATGAATAAACACTTGCACTTCTTCAGGGCACACTTCTTCCCACCCCATCCTATTTCCTAGAAGGGCCATAGCTCCCCCAGCCTCCACAGACGAGGTCTGGCACTCTGTGCCTGCACAGGCACCTTCTGCAGTTCTTACACCTGAGTTAATGTTCCCAGGAAAAAAAAAACAAAAAAAACAAAAAAAAAAAAAAAAAACAAACCAAAAAAACACCAAAAAAAACAAACCCCACAGAAGTCTTTGATACCAGTCACCATGGCTTTACCACCCAAACTGTCACCTGAGGTTCCACCTGTCACCCAGATGTGCCTACCAGATGGAGTTCAGAGCCATTTACTTCAACCCAGAAGTTTCTACACTGCAATGCAAGTGGAGTTAAGGAAGAAACTCTCCGTGTAGTTCACGGTGCACTAGGGACAGAGAGGCTCCACCAACACCTACTTTCAAGGCCTGAAAAGCACAGCAGGGACTTCCAACACCCCACACTCTGCCAGAGCCACCCAGATAAGCCACAGGAGAGGTGCTTCCCGTTTCTCTTCTGTTCTCCCTCACTAACAGCTGGTAGCAGTGTTCACTGTGCTAGACAGGCACGTGTTAGTGAGACTCAGCCCCACACTAGAATTTCCTTCACAGAAGTGACCAAAATCTAGTCTCCAAAAAGTTTCCAAGCAAAACAAAACGAGAAGGAAAGAAAAAAGCCTCAGTCTGATTAAAAGCCAACTCCACCAGAGTAGGCAGAGCAGTGGTTTTAACTCTGCATCCTCCTTTCATTTTCCCAGGAGTTGCTACGTAATATGACAAAACCAAGAAACACCTGCTGCCCTAATGAACCAACACTCATTAAACAGGACAACCCACTAGCTGTGGGTGCTAATTATTGCAGAGCATGCAAAGAGAACTGATGAAAAGCTGCTGTAGTTCATACACTTTAAGCATTCATGGCTTTTTTAGCCCTCAAGTCCAGCTACTGCATCACCTCCACTTGTGACTGACAGAAGAGAAATAAAACACGAGGATGAACAGCACGAACAACACCATTGTAAGGCCTCAAAGGGACTCGTTTAGCCTTCTTTGGTTTCAGTCTTCTTCATTTTTTAGAAGAATGGGCAAGACACGGCATTCCCGTGAACGCTAAACAGCCTAGAGCTATTTTCTTCCAGCCTTGTGCGAATTCCTGTAGCGCCCAGTTTTAAAGCTGAGACTTGGGAGTCTCTGCAGTGCGATCCCAGCCTCCCACGTGAACACCCAGCGCTGACCAGCGTTCAGCATCCCCCTCCTCCGGCAGAGGAGCCGATCCCTCCAAGGACACCCACCGGGCACCCACCGCTCCCACCACCCGCACACGAGCGGGAGCTGCCCCGGCGCGTTTTTCCCGACTCCTCTCGGGTTGCTCCGGCTGGATGCCCACCCGAGCAACAGCTTCTCGCTCCGCAAGGATGAGCGCGGAGCGGAGCGGGCGCGGTGCCGCCGGGGTGGGAGCAGCCCCGGGGCCGGGACCGCGCTGCCGCCGGGCTCAGCTCGCCCCGGGACCGGCTCCTCCCGGGACGGGGCTCACCTGCAGTAGAAGCGTCGGGCGGCGGAGCCCGGGCTGTCCCCGCCGGGCGGGCACGCCATGGGCGCCGGCCCCGCGGCGCGGAGCGGGCAGCGGAGTATGGCAGCGCCGGGAAGTGATGCACCGAGCAAAGAAACTCGCGGGCAGGCCCCTCCTCCGGCTGATGTCAGCCCGGCCCGGCCCTGCCTCCCGCCCGGCACGGCGTGGGACGGGGGAGCCGAGCCCCGGCCAGGGCATCCCGGGCACGGCGCGGTCACCCTCGTCCCCCCCGTTCGCATTCCTTCGCCCACCGTGTTCGCATCCCCTCGTCCTCCCTGTTACCGACCCCGTGGTGTCTCACCGCTCGCCCGGGAGCTCCCACAGCACGCCCGGACAGCGAGTGCGGGCACCCCGCGTGTTCTCGCCCAGGGGACGTGGCGCAGCATCGCTGGTGTCTGACCCGCGCCAGGTGTAGCCGCTTAAATTCGTGATTAGGAGAAGCAGTTTTGGCTGAGCCAAAGCCTTTTTGGCCTCGAAAGGAAGCGTCTGCACCTGGAGGCAGCCCGGAGGAGCAGCTGGGAGCGGGACATGGGAGGGATGTGCTACGAGCAGGTTTAGCCCCAAAGCCAAGTCTGGCTGCTGCCTTTGGTAGGGAGGAATCTACCTGGAAAAGGGGATGTTTCCGTCCAGCCCACAACAGCTTCTTTCAGTTAACTGTGTCTTGTTGAACCTCATGGCCTTTCATATTTATCAAACTGTTATCTAGAGATGGATGCAGCTCATCCTCAAACACTACATCCAGCTCCCTTTGTTTCCCAAGGCTTGAGATGCCCCTGTGGAAGTTGGTGAGCTGGTCACTCAGCAGAAGCCTGTCTGAAAATTAGTTCCACTTGCCCAGCAACAGCAAATTAAACGTTGGTATCATCATAGACCCCCCCCCCCCCAAAAAAAAAAAAAAAAAAGCAGCACAGTTATAAACTGTGGCTTTCTCTGGGTTCCAGCAGCTTGCCCTGCACACATAGAACCCTGTGGCTGGAGGGAATCCAGAGCAATACTTGCTTACTGGACTGTTTCACCCTGGGGACCTGCTGAAAACCCCTCTCTCAAGAGTAAACCCAGATCCTACTCAGGAAAAACCATCCTCAATAACGCCCCACTAGCAAACCACAGAAGCCTCTTTCCCGAGAGCTAATTGATTGGGCATTTACATTCAAAACAAAACCCCATAAACAAACCTGTATCTGTGTCTCGGCTTAGGAATAGTCTCAGTCCTGTAAGATAAACCACAGCAGAGAAAGCTGAAAGCATCCAGCTGAGAGCTGCCTCCAGGGAGGTGGGATGGTGTCCTGGGTGCCTTATCACCTCAAAAATAAGGAATCCCTCTGGCACAGAAGCCCCTCTGGGAGGATCATTACCAACCTATGGGCCAGGCTGGCACTTTGTGCCTCACAGCAGCCAGTTTTTACCCAGGTTGTGGTTTCCCTGACAGCAGCAAACATCCTGGTGCAAGCAGCTTTTCACGAGCACATGGAGAAAAGGAACTGTTCATCCCTAAGAGGTTCTGGTATTTCTAAGAGGGGTGTTTGAACATGCCTCCCCCATCCCAAGTCCCTCTTCAAGAGAAGAATATTACTGCCAAAGACACAAACCAGCTGCTGCTGCCGCTGGTTACAGCACTTCCCCAGCCACAGAGGATGCTGGGCTGGCATTCCCTGCGTGTGGGCAGAGAGAGGAATTGCCCTTCAGAGAAACAATGCTGGAAAGGGGAGCGAGAGAAAGGAGGGTGGAGGCCAGCTTCCAGTTTGGGCTGCAGCCAGATACATGGTATTCCACAGAGCTCTGGGCAGAGGGGTCACCCACACGTGAATGGCACAGGAATCGCTGGGTCACGTCACAGGGTCTGGGTGAGGCAGGAGGGCAGAGTGAGAGGAACATAATGGTCCCCTCTGGCCTTCGAATTCATGAATTTGCAATGGGTAATTTATCATCTGACAACCTCAGCTTCTTCTTCCTCTTGTAGAAGTGGCAAATAGGTCACAATAGATTTGAATTCATTAGATGAAGTAATTCAATTACTTTGCCGTGGGTTGGGGTTGGTTAACCCTACATGTTCATGCCAAGAGCTCCCTGCAAGGACTTGGACCCGAGCCACAACTCAGATCCAGTGCTCAGCTGCAAATGCAAACAGGCAAATTACGAGAGCACATTATGAGACAAAGGAACCCCCAGCACTTCAGAAATGCCACTAATTCGTCTGGTGAACTGTGTGCACGTTGTGCCATGCGCTGGGAAGGACATGGAGCAATTAGGGAGACTCCAGATGAATGTGACAAGTGTGACCTCCGAGAAAAAGGTATGAGAAATTGATTTGTTCAGATAAGATCAAGCAGTGGAGCTCTAATCTTTAGAGACGAAAAGGGCTGCTGCAGAGTGGAAAAAAAACGAGGAATGGATCATGAAGAAGAGGGTAGGATACAAAGAAATTGGGATAGAATCCATCAAAGGCAATGCAGGTTCATTTCTGTCAGACATTATTTACCTCAGCACCTCCAACACCTTTTGTTCCTGCAATCTTAAGGCTCATCATCTTGTTCCTCCCAGTTCCTGAGTGTCTCTACACCTTCACTTACAAACATAGGTAGAATCACAGTGTTAAATAATAGGATTTCAGGATCCTTAACACTGCTTGCTTGAGCAGTTCTTAGTATTTCTTTTACAAATTCATACCCAAAGCTGTCACAACACAAGATGGAAGGGCTCTAACTATCATCATATTTCCCTGCACTTGGAAGAGGCAAGAAGGCACAGAAAGCTGAGGGGAAGACAGCAAGATAGAAGTCAACACTGTAAATTTTGCCAGTCCTTTAAGGATTGCCAGGGCATAGGAACAGCCCTCCAGTGCCTCCATGTCTTCATCACCCAGACACAGTCTAGAGCCAGGCACTCCCTCCAAAACACAAAGATTCATCTTAATTAGCAGGGCACCTTTCCTGCAGCTCATGGAATGGATTGCTGGGGGCCTCTGCTGGGATTTATGTGCAAAAAGAGCTCTGCAGTTCGGCTCCCGAAGCTGACAGCCCCCAGCTGAAATCACTACAGAACTGGCACTGTAAATCCTCATCGCTCTCTGCCAACAGCTGGAATTATTCACCACATTCTGCAATGTCTTTTTTTTTTTTCAAGCTGGCAGCTTCCAAAAGCACCTTGCTATTGTCCAGCAGTCCATTTTCTAAATCCCTCTAAAGGCAGCCTGCAAGGAAGTTCTAGTTTAAACCAGACCAAAAAGAACCACACAGCAAAATTGAAGAAACTTTGCCTTGGCTTTGATATCACATGGTTTCACAGACATGAATTTAGATGGGGATAAACATATCTTTGAGGAAGTTTGCACCTTTTTTAATATCAGAATACCCCCGGGATGTAACTTCCTTTTGTGTGCAGGAAATGATAGCTCACAGTGGGTGTTTTTCATCTAGATCCAGTTCTTTCCCAGTTTGTTGGGACAGATGGAGGCACCAGGAAAGGGACACGGGGCTGGAAGGGAAGGGATGATGGGCAGCCTTGGCCTGGACTGCTTTCCTGTGAAACACCACTGTTGGTGCTGCCATGTGCTAGTTTGTGAAGTCAGGATAACAAAGCAACTTCTGCCTGTCCCTCCTGGGGAAAGAATGATGTCTGAAGGTCTTTAGTGTGATACTGAGCTGCCAGCACAGTAGTTTGAAAAAGCCTGACACCAGTGTGGAGATGGGTAAGGGAGGAGTTGGCCTTGTGAAAGAAAAAGGGAGTAACAGAAATGCCCCTGGAGGGTGGGAAGGCAAATCGGGGCCACACGCAGCCTGTCTAAACCAGGAACATTTGCCTAGGCTTTGGGATTTTCATACAACATAATTACAGGAGTTGCAGCAACAGTCTCCTCAGAACAGCTCAGAGCCACGCAGGGAACTGGGATGGGTTTCAGCAGGACTGCTTAGCTATTCCTTTACTTAAAACAACACATTAAGAACAAGGCTCGGTGTCTGTGTTTGGGGAACGGAGCCGTCCATGCTTCTGAAAGATCGAACAGGTCTAAATAAAACTGCTGTGCCATACAGCTTTTCTTTTTTCAGGACCTGGAAAGGAATTACAGTTTTCAAGGGCTTTTACAATCCTTCTTTCCTCTGAATCTGGTCCTAAGGCAACAAAGCTCCTTTGATCAGAGAGAAGGGCTCAGTGAGGAACCATTATTTCATCTCCAAAGTAGAAGCACAAAAGGTTATTACAATCTGCGGATAACCTGTAATAGAGACTCCCAGCCAGGGATATTATTCATACCTGAAATGAGGAGGATCATCTGAGAGTGAGGAGTTGATTTGCTGACTATGATTGTCTCTTTTAAAACCTCTTGGAGCACAGACACACAGGAAAAGCTCTGAGTAACGAGCTTCTCTGAATAATTTAGCTGTGTGCAGACACTCCTGAAACCACTGCTGAGCACAGAGCCCCTCTGCAGGGCGCACTTTCACCCATAGAGCTCTGCTGCCCAGGCTGGGGGGTGGGTGAGGTGCCTGTTGGGCAGTAAAACTGGATGCAACCCCTTCCCAGAACCTGGGCAGTAACAGCAAGTGGGCTCTTAACTTTCTTTCCGTACCCCAGGGTAAGGCCTTATTCCCACCTCTCCCTTCTCCTGGTGCAGCCTGAAAACACACACCAAGACCTTAATAATTCTCCCCAGTTACATTCCCTCAGTCTGGGTGCACGTGGCAGCTGAGGATCTGGCCTTTGCTTTGTGCATATTTATACATCCTGTGTCTCTGATGTCCCTGAATTTCCTCTTCATTAATACTTCTTTCAGCCTCGGAAGAGGCAAACAAAGAGACAGAGCTCATCCACTTCCTTCAGCTTCCGAGCCTGACTGAAAATGCTTCATTAAATAAATACCAAGAGACACTTAAAATGCCCTTGCCTTCAGCCTCGTAGATAGTTGGATGAAATATAGCCCCGTGGACTGGCACTGGGTCGTTGGGGATTTTCTAGGCAAGGCCAGAGGGGACTGTCCTGGTGTCTGTGTGCTAATATCACATTTGCCTTGTAGCCAAAAAGCAGCTCCTCTTTGCTGAAATGCTGCTCTTTGCCTCGGAGCAGAATGGCTGTTTGTACAGAGTGCCTGGGAAGGCTTTTGAACTCAGTAAGTTCCAACAGGCAGCTGATGTGTATTGTAACCCAGTCCTGCCTTGTGCTAGCTCCTCTCTGCCCTGGCACCTCCTCCCTGGCTGCAGTTTCCTAAGGGACACTGGCCCAGCTGAGCCCAGCCCAAGGTGCTCGGGGGCTCTGCAGACACATCTTCCTCCTTTCCTGCAGTGATCCCTGGAATGGTGTGTGTTCCAGCTTGGCTTTGCTATGGCTGTGCATTCCCCGAGATTCCATCTGACTGATGGGCCTGGAGGGAAAGCTGGAGCCGACTGCAATGCCCGCGATTTATGGTGTTTGATAACCAGCTGGGGGGATATGAACAGCCTTGGCATCATTAACTGCCTCTCACAGTGCCCCCTGGCAGCCCAGTGATTTCTGAAGCAAGCTGGACATGCCCGAGGAACGCATGGATTTCTGCATCCTTCTCATCCCTTAGGAAATTCCTGTTACTCCTCACTGCTTGTGGGCACAAACTCTCGCTGTTGCTGCAGGAGAATTTAACATCCTGATGGTTCCTGCACCAAGAGATCTCCTTAGGATTTCAACCAAAACCCCGGCAGGGCGGTGGGAGCCTCTCTTGGGGTTCACCAGAAATATGCCGGATTTTTATAACCTTGGAAGTCTTGATGGCAGTAATAGGGAGCTTTTCTTGGAGGCACCTTATCAAAGTTTTATTGCTCAGGCAAATACCTCAGAGCTGTGATCAGCTTGTATTTACAATGAGGGCAATGGGTTTGTTTAATCAACTTCAATTTCCAATAGTCAACAGACAAAACCCCAATTTCTGCTGCTGGAAGTCTGGGAAAAATTCCTGTTGGCATTGATTGAAGTGAGGAGTAACCTTTTGTTAGAGTTGAAAGCCCGGGGGGAAATACACATTTTCACCTTTGAAGGGGGCTTTATTTCCTTTTTAAATTGTAATTGTTGATAATGACATTAATTAAGAGCATGTTTGGGTTTGTTTTTAAAGCAGATTGCCAATATTTACAGTGTTTAGTCAAGCTTCTGCAAGTGCTTTCCAACACTCCTTGTTTTACTGACAGGGCTGGTTTCTGTTCCACTCCCAGCGACTCCAAGGACCAGAGAAGGAGCTGGAGAAGTGACTCTGTGACACCATCCACAAGGTCACCAAGGCTCCTGCAGCAGCCCCAGCCTTGCAGAGCCCCTCCAGTCGCCAAAGCAGCCCTTTGTGACAGGAAGCACATTCTGGTTATCACCAAAGCTGCAGTGAAACCACACAGGCTCAGGTCTGAACCCACCGAGTTCCTAATCAGCAGGGAAAGCCAGTGCAAAAATACCACCACTTACAGCTCAGCTCTGCTTAGTGTTCATGGCAGGATATACATATTTTTCTGTGTTTCTTCCATTTGAAGATAAGGCTGTTCTTAGAATTCTCATAGAATGTTAGGACAAGATCTTAGCGACATTAAGCAGCATTTCCTAAACTTAATAATTCTCCTTTTAGGAGGGATAACCGGCACACAGCACACTCTCTGCACCATTAATGCCAATTTTTGAGCAAATAACAGAACACAAGGGAAGTTTCAAAGGCCCAAAGAAATCCTTCCCTGGGAGGGTGGGGAGGCCCTGGCACAGGTTGCCCAGAGAAGCTGTGGCTGCCTCCGGATCCCTGGAAGTGTCCGAGGCCAGGCTGGATGGGGCTTGGAGCAACCTGGGATAGTGGAAGGTGTCCCTTCCCATGGCAGGGGGTGGGACTGGATGAGCTTTAAGGTCCCTTCCAACCCAAAGCATTGTGGGATTCTGGGAAACATCTTAGACAAGTAAATGGGGTGACCAAAGTAACTTTGGCCTCCTTAGTCCATATATAATGCCATGCTAATATGGGGCACAGCCAAAAGGAATGTCAATCCCTCGCTCCAGCAAACTTCTCGTCAAACAAGCAATCTTTCGTCTAAGTTCAGTTAATAAAGGTAATTCTGCTGACATAATAGACTTAGACTTCTGCAAAGCAGTTGACTTAATCTTGCGTGACATTCTGTTAAAAATAGTACCCCTCAAAAAAAAAGATCGATGTAGCTTATTTCGAATGGATGGAAAAATTAGTAACATGCATTTAAAAGTAATTATCTGATGGAGGAATTTCTGGTGTGTCCAAAAGGGTTTACTCTTGGTATAGTGTTATCCAACACTTTCACCAATCCACATTTTATCAGTTATCTAGAGAATGAGTATAAAGGCATTAGGGGTAAGGTTTGTGTTAAAAAATGGAATTCAGAACAGTAACAATTAATGGGAGAGGTGGCATTGGTTTGTTTGGGAGGGTGGGATACCTTGCAATGTGTATTCCAGCACAGCCAAACATCACTTCATTTACTGTTCTGGTAACAAGAACAACATGAAATTGCCCATGTTGAAAGGAGGGGCCTGTGAGAGGCCGAACCAAGTGTGAGACCACAAAGCAACACAGCAGCAAACTCTGTAAATGTCAGCTCCAGGAGTGGTGCAAAACTGGCAGATGACTTGATTTCGCTTGCTTAAGTGATTTTTAAGGTGTGACTTAATCTTAGGTCACAGCTGACTTTATAGACAAGAAAATTTCTGGGAATGGAAAGCATTTGGTTCTGGTGGGAAGCGGCACATCCAGACCTTGCAGTGAGGCAAATTCAGACTGGAAGTAAGATGTGATGTTTAAATGCAGGTAATTAAACTGTGCAACAATTACCTTCTTAGGAGAGCAGCCTGCCTTAGCTGGTGTCTGGAGAAAGGGTGTTTAAATATGCTGCAGCTCCAACACAAGTTGGGGTCTGATGCAGCATTCACCCAGTGTTTGCTCTGGGTTATGTCAGATCTCTAATTAGACAACCTGCTCTGTTATCTGCAAAACCACTCTTCTGGTTTTACCTATTGATCAGATTAATGTGCTGATGTTTGGCATTTTGCCTGGCCTGGCAGTTCAGATGTGCCAGTGGTGTAACCCGGGCTGTGGTATCGATCCCCCCGGGTGATTAACAACCTGCACCGCCCCGGGGACACAATGAGGGGGAACGTTTGCTCAGATTGTCCATCGGGATCAAACATTTGTGTCCTTTGCTGATTGCAGCCCGAAGGCTGCGATGGCCTCTTGGGAAAGAGCAGAGCCCTGGTCCTGAGGGAGAGGTTTGGGAGTGGCAAAGCACAGTGTTAGTCTGTGCCTACAATCCCCATCCCCTCTTTCCCTTGGAAAAGCAGAGGGAGTGAAGGCAGTGTCCTTGCTCCCACCTCCTGGCTGCTGCTTTTGACTTTCACTCCAGAGCTGCTAAATGATGTTGTCATAGAAACGAAAAAGGGGCATTTGGAAACCCTTCCAGACCGGGCTATGCCCAGGACAGCACATTTCACCCGCCTCTACCTCGGTCTCTGCAAACTTACCACCCTACTACCAGACAGCAAAATTAGCCTAAGTCCACGTTTTCCTACCAAATTCCTGCATAGTGCTGGCACTCCTTGCTCCCAGTGTCTCAGCCCCTAAAAAGCCGTCATTTGCAGGTGTCCAGGATCTGCTCTTTCCCAAGCACGCCCACCCTTTGCTGCAGGCAAGCAGAAATTCCTCAGGGTCAGCTTCCCTGCTTACATAAACCGGGAGAGCTCTGTTTACTGGCACAGGGCTGCACCACTTTAAATCAGCAGAGAATTGAGCCTCCCGACATATGCTGGGTTTATTTTCCATTGGAGATGAGCATGCAGCGAGTATCTATTTTCCTTTGCACTTAGCTCCATATAGATTAATTTTGTCAATAATGAGGCAATATTTTTGTTGGTTTTACATTATTATCTGAAGAGACAGGGAAAAAAAAAAGAGCCCAGACAAACAAATTCCAGTCAGTCATAAATGATCTTGGGTTAAACGACTGTGCTGCCTGGAATCCCAGGGGAGAGCAGCAATGAAACTCCAGCAAATCTGAGGGCAACCGGACTTGACGGAGCGTGACAAGGCAGGAGACGGCCTGTTGTGTTGGCTTAACCTGCTGCTTCTCACTGGCAGTGCTCGGGAGTGGCATTTAGTAGTGAAACAAATATAGTCAAGGGGAATCAGGTGAATTTATAAGCGCAGGGTCGGCGACCCCGGGGACTGTTCTTCGCAAGCGGGATTTACGAAGCTGCTCTGCTCTCATAACCTCTTGTCACCAGAATTTGTGCCCCAGATGGGACCGAGATCAGCTCTGAATCAAGGTCTGAGACTAATGGCCTGCAAACGGCTGAGCAGACTTAAAGAGCTGAAAGGTGGCAGGAGGGATTTGAAAGCTGAAGGTCCGAGGAGAGCACTACAGGGAGGAATTTATGGGAAGGGAAAGTGGAATTCTGGCTGGCAGCATCTGCTGTGTGGGCAGGACTTGAAACAGGCAGCAGCAGAGGTAGGACAGGAGGACCCAATTCCCGGATTTTGATTGGACTATTTGGATTTTGAACATATAATTCTTGTTGAAGGAAGAGGCTAAATGATGCCATTCTTGGGAGCTGTTTGATGCTTTGTTGAAAGGTTGAAGCAGAACACAGTAACATTTGAAGAAAAAGCTGTGGAGCACAATAAAACACCCTTACAGAGTGTACAGAGCTTTACCTTTGCTGCCAAGGACTCCATTCTCCAGCTCAAAAGGGATTTTCCTTCTTATATTTAATGTTATAAATATACCCAGGTTTGTAGTAAAGTCCATATTTAAATCCACTCACACTAAGCCATGATTAAGGCAGGAGATTTTGAGGTTTGTAACTAGATATGACAACAAGGCAAGGTGGTTAAATGTAGTGGAGCTAAAGACCCCTCTGGCCCCATGGTGGTTCCATGGGAGTCGGATTTACCCACTGCCCTTCTCTGGGTGTGGGATCAGACAGGTGTGTGGTGGCTGATCCAGGAGATCCTGTGGCCCCAGCACTCAGGACCTGGTAATGTATGGAGATGAAGGCAGCACTGCAAAAACAATGTCCTTGCTGTCTCTTACCACCCCATAGATCCCTGTGCTCAAATATCAGTACATGGAGCATCTGCACATGGTAAATCATTCCCCACTGCTCTGATCCTTTGTAGCAGAGCATTGTTTGGGGCTCACAGCACACTTTGCCTGTAACAAGCTGGTTTGAGGGCTTTTACCAGGTGGAATCTTCCCCAGCTCCAAACAAAAAGCACAAACTGGGAGCATTCCTGAGCTGTGGAGTCTCCAAACTTCAGGTTGTGCAAGCAGGGAATGGGCTCTGCTCCTCCTCCCCCCAAGTTTGCTGGGCACAGGGATGGGGCATCCTTGTGCCTGCTGCTCTGGTTTGGGGAACACGTGCCTGGTGCAGCCCCCACCAAAAGCCACCAAAAGAATCTTTGCATCAGCTTCTGTGTGTTTTAGGTTAGTCTTTAAGACACCTCATAACTCTGTGCTGTGATTCTCACCACCCACCCGCCCTTCATCACTTTACAGTGCACGGGGACAACGTGGAAGGAAAATGTGCCATTTTACCTGTAGATTGGTGATTTGAATTGCCCAATCCCAGCTTGGCACTATAAATCCTCTCTGCAGCTGGAGAGCCCCATTTACTACAGCGGGTTTCCATGGCAATCCTGTGCTCTCCCACATTCCACTGCACAGTGCAGGCAGCCCCCCCCTTTTCACTTCAGATTCCATTCACATAGTCTCCTATTGATAGGAATAAAACCCAAATGGGCTGTGGATAGCTATTTCCTATCTTAACACACTTTCCCCCAATAACTGGATGACAGATCTGTATTTTAGCACATCAAGAGAACACTTGCCTTTTTCCAGACATCACTTGACAAGGCAGCAAAACATCCAGATATTCTGAAGGTCTAGTGTCTTTCCTGACACACATTTACTCCTGTTATTTTAGGACATCAGTAGGAAAATGCAAGCTCAATATTCCCTCGTGTTTCTGGCTGTAATCCAAGCAAAGGAAGCCTATCTCTGCTGCAGCAAATCCCTCCCCAAGCTCAGGGCAGCCTCGTGGCAACCTCCCACCTGCATCTGAGCTGTCCCCTGAGCAGCACTCAGTGCAACTCAGTAAGTGAGTGTATAGCACAGAGCATGGGAAAAGGATCTGCTGGTTCCTAATAAGGAAGGAATTAGGAATTTAATCTGCTAGGACTGGGAAAAAAAAAAAAAAATCAGGTTCCTCCCCTGTATCTCTGGGTGTTTTACAGGAGTACTGATGTCTTACAGCATTACCTGTGGAGGAAGAAATTTGTGTCTTATCTCAGGAACTCTGACAAGGCATCACTAATGGGGCAGCTCAGTTATCTCAGTCTTATGCTGCTGATTTGAGAGATGATAAAATAGATTAAGATTGACTTCCAAGTGCTGTGGTCAACCCTGAGCTCTTTGCAGGTTCAAATCAAATCCCAGTTTATTAAGTGTCCCTTTTAGCTTCAGCTAAATTGTCACAGATTTCAATGGGATTGGGCCCTTGGCTGTCAGGCTTCAGAGCAGTGCACTTGCTTTTTTTTGTCAGCTGCCTCTTCCCACCATATGCTACACTACAAAATTCATGTCACATCCAGCTCGCAATCCAAGACTGGGTTTGGGCTTCGATTGTTTGCTGACTGAGAATTGCTGTGAGAATGGTTTTCAATGGAAATTGCTTAGTAAGGCGCTGTAAAAAAAAAAAAAATTAACGAAGAAATACCATTTCCTTTCCTTTTAGCTGGACATATTTCCCAAAAGTGAGGGAACTCACGATATTCCCACAAGGCCAGGCACAGGGAGCAAGTCAGCAAGAGAATAAAGGAGTGTGTCAGCCAGAGATGGGGATTATTGTTTTTAAGATCTTTGGGGCAGGTCTGGTGGGTGCAAAACTTTCAAAACACAGCAATTTAGGAGGAATTCCTGGTTTGGGTTCACGCTCATCTGCACTTCCTGAATTTTGATGGCCCTTGTGGGTTATTGGGTGAAGTATTTCCTAAGCAGTGACAGGGCACAGCAGCAGAACATGAAGCCTCTAGGAGGTGAATCTGCAGCCTGAACCACGTCAGACAAACCTCCAGACCCCAAATAGCCTCTTCCAGGGTTGAGTAATGCCCAAACCATTTGCCTTTGCTTTCAGGAACACCAGAAATCCATACTGGAGCTCCGAGTGCCACGATGTGGCAGAGCCAGGCACTTCTGAACCCACTCACCATCGTGTGTGCGAGTGGGACAGCAGTGGAGTGTGCTGGCTGGGAAGAAACAGGAATCCAGCCTGGACAAGGTGCTCTCCATGGGATAACCCCATGTGGGGGGGTTGCTGCATCTCTCTTGATAGATCCCTAGATGAGGAACTCTGTAATATCCTAAAATGGCTTTTGTAAAACCTCCCCGAGTGTGTGATAGCCTGTTGTCTAAGTTGCTAAATTGAGTAGGTGGTAGTTTGAGTATCTCTGTAGGGGAAATTCAGAGTTTGGGGGCTGATGCCTCATAAATGCCCTAGGATTGAAAACACGGGGCCTAATCCTGCCTTAGTTCCATGTGACAGGAGCTGTGGAGTCAGCAGGACAGAACTGTACATTACTGGCCTGTTTTCTTTATACAGGTCTAAAATACAAACCCTAGTGGCTTTGCTCCTCTCTGCCTCGGCTCACACTTGGCTCCCTGACTGGGGAGTTTCACACGCTGCACAAGCGGGATTTGGCCCAGTGATGGGTTTCCCTTCATCTCTCAGCAGATTTGTGGTCTAACACTCCAAGATGTGCAGCATAACACGCTGGCAATCTGTCACTCTGCTGGCTCCTGTGAGCTCCAACAGCTTGCTGAGGAAATGTGGAGCCAAAATAGGCTCCAGTGCGACCTGAGGGACTGGAGAAGCTCTGCCTGTCACAGCATGGGCATTCCTGCTCCACTTGGCTCCTCCACCAGCCCAGCAGGCTGGGACCAGCCCTGGGCTTTCCCGGTGGCTGTTGCAGCTTCCCATGTTACCAGATTTTCCCTCCCATTGCTGAGGTTGCACACTGTGTTCTCTCCCCTCCCTGGAGGACCCGTTCCCTTGGCACGGTGGCTGCTCCTGAACCCCGAGACTGCAATTAGGGCTCTTATCACTTGTGGCCATGGAATAGCTGTGGTTCCCTCTTGGACAAGCTCTGCATTCCCAGCACTGAAACCTCTAATCAGGCTGAAACGTTGGCTTGGAACAGCTTAAAAGGAGAATTTTGCATCTCAGGAATTCCTGGGTTGGTTAGACTTGGAAAGCTGAAGTGCTGGGGATGTCTGAGCACAGGCTGCAGGGACATTTATTAGATCAGGCTCTGTTTCTTCAGGGGGACTTCAGAGGCCACAGGGATCCGTGGGCATGAAAGGATGTGGTGCCTCACCCTCTGAGTGCTTTCCAGTGAGAACGAGCACTTACAGTACTGACATTGCTGCTGAATCTGTACAGTTACAAAAAATGAACAAATAATTGAGGATACAAACCAGAAAAAAGAGCTGGATTCAGTATAAGCCAAAATGCTGATGGAACAGTAGACAGATTCCTCTGCTCTGCAGTGGGGTGGGAGAAGGGGATACAGAGCTCTTCTCAGGGTACTTACTGGAATGCAACCCACAACTGCAGTAAGTGATAGCCACTGCCGTGGGGTAGGAAGAAATGTGTTTTATCCCTGTTTGTTTGTCTTTCTTGTGTTCAAATGGCTTCCATGAATATCTGACCAAGGGCAAGGATAGCCGTGGGACCTGCAGAACTTCAGCATATGAGATGAGAGGATGACGAGACGAGACATTTGTGGGAAGCAAATTTAAAATTCACAAATGGAAAAATTCCAGGGGGAGCCAATGTCTCAGGACCATCCAAGCAAGGAAGAGAAGCAGCACTGAATGACCAGCCTGGTCTGATTATTTGTTGATTGCTGTACTTTTGGTTGTAACCACAGATCGGGGAATTAGCTGTGAGTGACTGTGGGGCAAAGAGCAGCAGAAACCACATCTCCAAAAGGGAAGCAAACAGCAGGCTGAGCCAGCATCTGAGATGTGCCTTAAGGGATGCTCAGCCATAATTTTGGAAGGGTTTAGGAAATGCACTGGCAGGCTCAGTCCAGGATGTCACAGCCCATTGAAGCCCATCAGAAGGATGTGAAAAGCGCGAAAACGGGAAGGAAAGCGAATCACTGCTGTAGTGAGAGGTTTTCTGCTGCTTCCCGTTCCAGGTTGTCTTTGTCCAAGGTGGCATCTGCCGTTCTCCCGGGTTGTCCTGGCAGAAACTGGGGCCCGGAACCTCCCAGCACTGAGCGTTGAGTCTCCAGTCTGTGAGCTGCGTTTGCCCTCTGCTGTTGGCTGATGAAACTATTCCCTCTGCATAATCCAAAACGGGAACATAGGAACAGCAGGACCTGGAGAACCAGAATGGTTACCCCCAGATTTCAAACACTTACAAATCGTGACACTTAAAGAAGTGACACCCAGAAAGGGGTGAGACTGTAGTATACTTTTATTTTATATTCTCAAGCTTTTCTGTTTAATTGCAAAGACCAGAAACCTTTTTTCCCTTTAGTTTTCATTTTTCCATAAATAAACCCCCAAAATTAAGCCCCCTGAGACCAAGGATTCAGGCGTGACTGAATCTCCATGCTGAGAGCAGGATGAAAGGCTGGATGAGCCCACAGAGGAAGGTGTGAGCAGAGATGCCCCGAAATGGCAAGAGCTGCTCTGCAGTGAGGAAAGACACCCTGGGCTCTGGACTCAGGTGGCTCTGGTTTGTCCCCCTACTCTGGCATCCCAGAACTCCAGAGCTGCTCCCACCTGGGCCCCAGGCTGTTGCCTCTGCCCTCTCCTACAGCCATCCAGGCCTGGCATTGCCAGGATGCCCGGGACGCCCTGGAAAGGACACAAGGGCTTGTCAAGAAATCTCTTGGCATCTTGCCACGTGTTTGCAAGCTGAGATCAGCACTCGGCCTCCTCTTGTTGCTGTTTGTTTTCTCCCTGGCTCCCAGCAGCCTCTCCCTGTGCTGTGGCCACTGTTGCCCTGCAGAGGGGCTCAAACAAAGGTGTGGCCATGGCTGGGGGGATTCCTCTGGGTGTCCTCCCACTCCTCCCAAGACTCATGGGCAGGGCAGGGACTGACCTGGAGTGTGTCTCTTCTGCATTCCCAGCTGGCACCAGGGAGCTGGTGCCCGTGGATGGCTCAGTCCAGGGAAGGAGCAGCACATGGGATGTTCAGTGCTGAGATCTTCTTCACTCCTCTCTTTGGAAGTGGCTGCTGAGATTGGCCACTGTAGGAAGACTGCAGATAATCTCCAAAGTGGTTTTCCACAGCTCCTAGGTGGAGATTTTGTTCCATGCATGGCTGAGGCTTCACAAGGTAAGTGTTGAACTGGCAGTAACAGGGGGACGTAGGAGGGAGCTGATTTCTCTGGCTCTCTGACCACACAGTCCCTGCCTCGGGGGACTCCTGAGCTCCCAGGGCAGCTCTGCAAGGGGAACTGACCCAGAGCAGGACTTTTCCCAGCTCTACCATATTCCTGTCTCTCCTCAGACTCCTTCACAAGGCTGAGAAAATTAATAATAACAGGTAACATTTGCAAGCACCACAGAAATGTAAATGCTGAGGGTCTTTATGGGCAGTCAGTAATTATAGGTGAGAAAATTTATATATATATATGTATATATATAGACATCACAATTACCTAGCTGTTCTCGAAGGGCACCAGTGACTGGTCCTTTTGCATGGCTGTTTCAGACCTTGGATATCAAGTGAGCAGAGCTGGAAGATGGATAACAGCTTTGCATCTGGAGAAGTGGATCCTCTAGCTGGTATGTGGGCAATGAGCTTCCATTTTCCTCTGCACAGTCACAGCAGAGACTTGGGGAACTTCCTTTTAAACTGGGGATTTATCACTTATGGAAAGATCTGAGTGCTTAGTTTGGTCTGGATTGGATGACTTCAGGCACAGTGAAGTTTGGAGAGTGCTGGACAGTTTTGTGTCTGCTCAGAGCTCTCACAGCAACACCAGAGCTCTCACTTTCATGATGCTTTCTAACAGGAATCTGCTCTGTGAATCTTCCCTGGCCTAAAATCATCACAGCTCAATTTCTGTTCAATGCACTCAATAAGTTCACTCCAGGAGCTTCTCTGCATCTGATGTGTCACTTTGGGTTTTTCCCCTAAAAAGTCACGAGCCGTTCTTGCTCTCACAAGTAATCCTGAGTGGGAGGTTTTCTGTGAGTAACCACTACAAATAGGACTGAATTGAGAAATTCAGCTCAGTCTTTCTTAAATATGTGCCAGCATCAGCGAGGATTTACTGAAGGAGCACTACCATAGCCCAGAGATCATCAGCTCTGCCAGAACTAAGCACACACCGAAGTACAAAAGCAGCCCAGACACGGTTTTTCAGCAGCAGTTCTGTGTTTCACCCACCAGTTCTGTGCTCTTTTCTGTCTTGGGCATTTTATAGTGAAGGTGCTAAAGCATGTTTTTCATCTCTTGACTCCCCAGATGTGGCCTTGGCTTGGAAGAGTCTCCAGGAGGCCAAAGCAGTGGTAGGTGTGGAGCAGGGAACACTTGCTGTCTGTCACATCCCTTTATCACTTCCTCTCAGCTACCGGAGCATCACTTCCACAGAGTTTAATTCCATGGAAATACTGTCATTGAAACATGTAAACATTCCACTTGGGTTGTTCTTTTCCAATGAACATATCACCTCTTTAATAATTTGCTAAATATGATCCGTAATATATTAATAAATAACAAAAGGAGGATAAAGGGGAAAGCAAGGAATCTCACCCAGTTTCACAACACTCTTCAAGATTAATGATGAGAACAGGCAAAGCTTGGCCTTGCTTGTGTTTGAAGCCCTGAGCAGGGTAATAGTGTCACTATATTACAGCTGGCACTCCCTGAGCTGGGACATCCTCCGAATTCTCCCTGACTTATCATTCTCTTCATAGGGAACATGATAGTGTTGATATCAGGCACATCAGAACTGGTATTGCTTGGATAAATCATCATATTATCCAAATTCCTGGGGTGTTGCTTGCACAGCAAAGGCCTGACACCAGGATCCCACTGGTGGAGTTGCTCTTGGCTGGGTTTGCCTCCAGCTTAAGCTGTTTTTAAAAACGTCAGTAAAAATCTGCAGCACAAATACAGGCAAAGTGTAAATGAAAAGAGAGGTGATTTCATCTCTTATCTTCCCAGTCGACGGCATTCTTTCCAACTGTAGGAAATGCCACATGGAACATGCTCAGACATGCCAGTATTTACCCAGTAACTAGGAGCTGCAAAATTAATCAGAGAAGCAGTGTGTGCCAGCAAACAGCTACCAGGGGAAAAAAAAAAACCAAAAACATATGTCACCCTTCAAAAGAAAAATCTGCCTTTTCACAGCTACAAAGGATTGAAAACAAATTTTATCATCAAACATGGAGCGGTGCCAAATCTGAGGCAGCCAGAAGAAAGCTTTGGCACGAAAAGAGCTTTGGTGAGTTCTGAGTTACTGGGAAACTGCTGAGATGGGACTGCTTTGGTGCTGGAGGGAAGGGAAGGTGACAGGAGATAGTGAAAAACCCTCTTTATTGAGGGAAGTGTCTATTTTTATCAGCTTTCTGTGATGTTTCCAGCAAAATATCACAAGGCACACGGAGTCACACCTTGCTGGAGAGAGCTCAGGCAAAAGCTGCAGCGCAGGAAAAGCTCCTTTTGCTTCTCCTGTGAGGTGTTTTCCCTGGAGATAACTGAAATGATGCAAATACAGCGTTTTGTTTGCTAACTCTGGAAGGAAACACATGATGTGTTTAAAACCGTTTCTAAAAGATAAAGTGGGAGAGGGAAAAAAGCAGGAAATCCAACCAAATTCCAGAAGAGTCTTAAAAACTGACGACAAGAGCAGACTTCACTTATTCTTTTTGCATCTGCTGGGCCTTTATTTTTGAGGTGGCTCATTGGCTGGGAAGAGTTTCAGCTGCCAGCCTTCAATGCTTCTGGCTGTTATTTCCTCCTGAGCAGTGGAGGTTTGGGCCGTGCTCATGGAGTTGCCTCCCTGCCTGGATTCTGCTCTTGGTAACGAGGGTAGCAAGAGGTGGAAGTTGATCTCTTGCTGGAGCTTGTGGAAGCTTTTGTGCTTCTTCCCAAACCATTTGAACAGGGGAGGGAAAGATGTTTTGGATTTAAATGACAGGGGTGAAGTGTGACCTGGTGGAGGGCACTTTAACACCAAATCCTGTGGGATTCAGGTGCCTGGGACACAGGGGGTTAAAGGTAGCACAGGTTTCTGTGCAAGCTGGTGACAAATCCTCACTCTGCCCTGGGTGGCACAGACAGAGCCCACACAGAGATTTTTGCACCAAACTCTCACCTTTCCATCCCAGAACTGCAATTCTGGCAGGCTCTTTCCCAAGTAGGAATGAAATGTTACCCAGGTGGTGGGGGAACAGTCCTCAGTAAAAGGAGCTGTTTGAATTAAATGGTTAAGGAACATTTCTGCCACTGACATTGTTTTGCTGTGCTGTAGATGGCGAGAGGAACAAAGACGAGGCAGCTCTGAGTGAGAAAAAGAGCAATGAGATTCCTCCAGCTCACAGGTAAACAGTAACCTCAATGTACAGCACTTGGGGGATGAAGAGATGAGGCCACACATAAAGGGATTTAAAATTCTGGGATGCAGGACATCAGTAAAAGTTTAGCACCTTATTGTTTATTAGGAAAAAAAAAACAAACAAACAAAAGGTCACCAATTTCAGCCTCAGAAGTGCTGACAATGAGGCACTGGAGGGAGGCAATCTCTGGTATCAGCTCTCTGTGTTTGTCTGCCCGTGCTCATAATTACTCTTATCAGACCATGGTTTGCATTGTACTTTCCTAAGATTATCTTTGTTTGCCAAACTTCTGGTAACTGGCAAAATGCTGATCCTGTGGAGACACTGAGATCACCGTCAGAGCATGTTGGAGAAACTCAGCACTCATTTATGGCAGCATCCTGACCAATTTAATAATGCATCCTACATGTTCACTCTTGGTTTTCTTTTTCCTAAGAAAGGGAAGCCCTGCTGCTCTCTCTGCCTGGTCACAGACCTATTTGCCTGACAGCCCTGCTGTGATCTCTGCCCCTTCCAGAATGATCCCTCTGTCCCTCAGGGAAGCCTCACACTCAGCACCTTCCAGCCCTTCCAGGAACTGGGCTATGGATGGAGAAGTCACGGCTGGGACATGGGCTCCTGCAAAGAGCCTATGCAGACCAAGAGGGGATGATTTCGGGGATCAGGCAGACTCAAGAAGTCACACAGGACAGCAGGAAAAACCTCCCTGCTCCTTGCAGCACCCACCTGACTCCCCTGCAGGGAGCAGGTCATTCTTGGCTGGCCCATGGGGCAGCTGGAGCAACACTCCCAAGTACCACCTTTCACCAGCCAGCAAGGCCAGTGATCAAAAGCCAGGAGAGCTATGGAAAAAATCACCCCAAAATAAGTTGGAGCAACTCAAGAAGAAGATCCAGGAGCAGAAAAAAAGGCAGCAAGCAGCACCTCGGGAGCAGAAGCCCCTGATTTGTGCTAAAGAGCCACTGCCAAAAAGAGCCCTGAAGAGAAAGGTGTGCAGAGTGGGCTCTGCTCCTCCTGCTCCAGCTCACAGAGGTCAGTAGTAGCCTGGAATCCATGGAGAAAGGCTGGAACTGTGTGTTACCCAGCAGAGCTTTGGCACAACTGAATAACTTCCCATACAGCTTCCACCCCGCCTTTGGGCCATGTTGAGCATCACCCCTGTTCTTGTGCTAAATCCATTTACTTCTGCAGCCACAAACTTCCCTGGGCTGTCCATCCCACCCTGCTCCCTCCTGAGGTCACTTTTCCACTGGATTTACTTCCCCCAGCATGCACCAATTCATTAATTACTTTCCACAGAATAGTAAAGAATTTACTGCAAGTCTATTTTCTCCCCTTTCCTCCCACATCCTTTTGCCACCTGTAAAGCATGAAATGGGACACAGCAGTGCAGTAGTGCAGAGGCATCACATGTATTTAAAGCAGGAATTGTGCAGTGCAGAGGCATTACAGGGGATCTGACAGTTTATTCAGTGGAACTACTGTGGATCTCGAAAGCAAATATTATTAGACTGTCCTTATCCTGCTTTGCTGCTAAATTTGGGGCTGAAGAACGATCCATGTACAGCTGTCACCTTAGTTTAGTGTGGTTTAAGATCTCAGATTGCTGGGAGCAAGGCATGGAGTTGGGAGCAAGGCCTGCCTGGGGAGAGCCCAGCAACCTCCTCAGCCAAGGGGGATTACTGAGGGAGTATGGGACTAGAGAAGAGGAGCTGAAAAGCTGCACATAATAAATCTTATTGCTGTAATAGCATTAGTGTTAATTCATTGGGCGCTGACACCCTTGTCACACACCACCAGCTTCCATGGGCATTTCCCTTGGATTTGCTCCCTGTCACCTTTTACAGTGGTGTTTGGAGGTGTGTTTTGGTGCTCCCCAGGGGTCTGTGGGAGCCACACATCCCTGCTGCCACCTCCCCTTTCCAGCTGCATCAGGCAGTGCTTTCTGCCTGTGTTACCCCTCCTAATACCCAGAAGCCAAAGCCACAATCCGGGCTGAGCCTCTTTTGAACATCCCAAGGGAAGGCTAGTTTTGTTTTTAACCCAGATCATTTTATGTAACTGAGTCAGGGAACTGCCAGACAAACTATTCAACTTTTAGAACAGAGGCAGCCCCTGAGGCTGAGGATTAACAGCTCCAGACGCTCAGTTCTGACGCATCTTGTTCAGTTTGTCTCCCTGTACTCTACCACTGAGAAAAGTGTGTCACAGCTGCTTGGGCAGATAATCCCTGTGTCAGACACCTGCAGTCCAGCCCAGGGAGCCACTCCTGCCTTTCACACATCCACGAGCTCAGTGCTGCTGGGTACCAGAATCTGCAAAGCCCCTTGTGGCCTAATGGGTCTCAATACCCTGTTTGTTGTCTTGGTTTTAGTGCTCTGAACCCAAGGTCTGCTCTCTCCTTGCCTGCTGAAGGGCACAGAATACCAGGTAGAGAGGGATTAATCATCCTTGGACAAGGAAGGGGATATAAAAAAGCACCCAAGACCCCAGGTTAGCAATGAGGTAACATCACAGCTAACAAGTGGCAGTTTGCCCAAGCATCCAGCATTTGCTGTGTTAGTCTGGATCTCCAGAGGTACCAAAGGGAAGGGCACCCACTGGATGCACCAGTTAGGTCAGGGCCATGTTGTCTGGATAGCCAGGGTCATGGATAAAATCTCAGGGATGGATCCAGGCCAATGCTTGTTTTGCTGGGATGTCAGTACCACAAGAAACCCCCAAGAGTCCTGCTTGTTTGGTGACCAGTTCCATTAAAAAGACTCCTTGCTTTTCCGTTCCAAGGCAATGGGACTGGGATTGGTTTGCTGGGTTCAGCAGTCATGGCTGAATTTTGGTTTTAGCTGCACTCTAACTTTTTTCTGTGTTTTATTTTCCCCTCCTGATTAAAGACCAAAGAGAGAGAAGCTCAGCACAGAGAATCCAAACGCAAAGCCAGAGGCAGCCTCCACCCAAATCCTCTGTTCTGGAGAGAGCAGCAGCAGGGAAAGGTAAGGAGGAAAATCATAAGAAATTACATGGTCTGATGGACAAAACTACTGGAAACTGGTGGCATCTGGAAGTTCACCTGCCAAAATCTACAGCTGGTTGTTAAATAACACCAAATCCTAGGATCCACAGCCGAGGACCCAGCAGGTTATACCAAGCAGGTACCAAAGAAAACCAGTGAAGCAACAGGCACAAACCATCATTCATTCCAGAAGGCAGAGGATGAATCCTGGCAGCCCAAGGTGAAAAGGCTGAATTTCTGGATGAGCTGCAGGTGAATCGTGCTGAGGCCTCCAGAATGAGGTGTCAGACTGGTCACTCAATCCCACTTTCTGTCACTGAACTTTTGGGTACATTTTGGCAAGTTCCACACACAACCCCCAGGCACTCCATGTGCAGAATTTGCCACAAGCATCCTCTGTGCTCATGGGCATCACCCCAAACCCAGCCTGTGTTGCCTGTGACAATCTGCCACACCATTGCCTGCAGCAGTTGAATCCCAGAGCTGCCAGGATAAAAAATCATCAGAAATGAAAAATAAGTCACATGTCCTGGGTGGGAAGAGCTGTCTGTCATGGGTTCAGTTCTGTGTTCCCTCATGAATCAAGTGCCACCAAAGGCAGGGTTGTCCTGCCAAACGAGGTAGTGAAAAGTCAGATGAATTGTCCAGAACTAACTACAAAGTCAACAGTGGGAACGGGAGTCTCAGCTGGTAGTTCTCAGTTTTATTTGGGAGATCTGAGGGCAGACTGGAATTCCTGGTGTCATTTTACCCACTGAAGGCTCTTATTTTGCAGTCAGATTTTGTGGGGAACTAGGCGAAGGGTGGAAGTGCTGTGGGATGTACTTCCCACCAGCCAAGTTACCAGGGAAGTAACTTGTGTTAAAAAGCCAAGCAGATGGAATTATGACCATAGTTACATCCTGTGCTCTACTAACTAAGTATGATTTAAATGCATGAAATATGGAATAATTTCCTTCTCCCTCTTTTTTTTTTTTTGTTTTAATGGATTGTTTGAAAAATGGCTTGATCTTCCTCTGAGAGTGGGTCATAATAAGACCATGCCACGTGAAGCATTCATCATTGTAACTGCCAGTGTCATGGTGTCTTTATTGGCTATTAGTTTCTGTCAGGGAAAGAGCCAAGGCAGGGCTACAAAGAGATGAATGAGGGGCAGGGGTCAGAGCCAGAGTACTCAGGAATTTGATGAATTACAAATTTGCTGTAGTTAACAAAAAATTAAGTCACAACAGCTATAAAATATTCATCTGTTCACAGGCAGGGGGGAAAAAAAAACACCCGGGAGAATATTTAAATCAAAAGATTTTTCTCTATCAACAGTTCTCATCAGAAATGCAGCTGCTCTTGAACTTCAGTAGTTTATGAATATTGTGCAGATGAAAAAGAGATTTAATTGAAATCAAACATCATGGCGAAGCGAGGATTGTTAGGTCTACATATTGGTTTGGCGGGTTCAGAGAAACTAAGAGTGTACAAAACAAATGCTTCCTTAATTTTTAGTTCTGCTAAACTGGGAAACAAAGTGATCCAGCGAGTGTTTCCTTAAAGACACAGATGGATCCCAGCCCTCCTGAGCCCAACAGACTCTGGCAACTCCATCCATGTTCCTGCTGTCACACAGCAAACTGCAGAGATTCAGTGCTTCATACTCGGAAAGCTTCCCAAGGAAGGAAGTGACTTCAGCCCCACAGAGAGCGAAGCTCTCCCTTGACTGAAGAACATCATTCCCCTCGTGACATGACCTAAACCCACAATCCAGATGAGCCTCCAGAACATCTCAGAGCCTGCTGCAAGTTAAGAAATAAAAGTAAATGGCTCTGACTCCATCTGTGGCCATGGTACAGAGGAGATGTTGCCTCACAGCTATTCCCGGAGCACAGGGGAATCTCAGGGCAATCCCACTGACCAGTCAGTCTCTAGTCTCATGTCCAACAGGTTCCCTTACTCAGAGATGCTGCCACAGCACACAGACAAGTTACTGAGGAGAAGCTGAAAAAGCCTGACTCAGTCAGTTGACAGAGCACTGAAACACATCTTTGAACTGATTTAAGAGTAAAATCTTTCCTATGGAAAAAAAAAAAAAAAGAAAAAGCTTGAATATTTCAACTGGTGGAGAATTTTGGGGGTGGGAGGATTTCCATGCAAAACCCAACTCGGTACCTGTTTAGGCACCTTGTGCTGGAGAAGTGTTTGCAAATAAATACATAGTTGTGCAAGTATTGGCATGCTGTGAATGCAACCTGAAATTATGAAGTAAAACAGTGATAAATGTTGTCTATTATGCGACACCACCTATTAGGCAGCAGTAATTTGTTTGTGCTTCGTTCTGCATCGTTTATATCTGCATTATACATTGTCCCTCCATCCTGTGTCGTTCATCGATCCTTCCACACCACATCTTGCTGAGTCTCACCACTTTAAAAATGGATTAGTTTGCTCTGGTGAGTTTGAAGTAGTCACAAAGAAAAGAATAATTTTGTTTCCCCCTTCCCTCCAGTTCTCAACTGTGCTGGTGCCCATTAAGGACTTCTAATAGAGTTACAATGCTCTTTCAAAGAACATTTGAGGGGCTAATAAATCAATACAAATGCTGTGTTTCAGGTGTGAAGCTGCCTGGTGCTTCTGCGTGGAGAGAAGGTCAGAAGTTGGCCAGAAAGTTGCTTGGTCCACCCCCTGAATTTCCAAATGTGAGGAGCACAGCTGAAGAGCAGAGCACAGCAAAGACCCTCGGTACAGCTGCCTCCCTACAACACTGGGTGTTTTGGCACACACACAGAAAAGGTGGTTTATCAAACCTAAGTGAAACAAAAGGTTTCTGGGCCCTTCTGAGCACCTTTCTTTAACGACTCTTGCAATAACAGTTGGCCACTTCAAATTTCACCCTTGCAGATTTGTCCTCTCCCTTGAGTGTCACAGTTTTTAAAAGAGATGTACAAGTCTGAAAACAGTGCTCAGACCTAGAGCAACTTTTTGAGGTGCACATGATAGACACAGGAACTGATAGTCCCTGGAGTAATTACACCACTGTTGTTTCCAAATGTTTCCCACAGAATCTGGAAGAGGATTTGTGGTGATGCCAGCGATGGAAAACAACTGGAGTGACAAGGGAAGTGAAGCTGTGGGGAAGAGCCCTGAATTCCAAAGCTGCAAGGCTATGGAAAGGGGCAGCACTGCACCAGCTGAGGATACCAACCAACCACTCAGGAACCTCCACTTCCAAAGCCAGTCCCATGACAAAAGCAGACATACCAGGCTCCCAAAAGATACTGTAAAAGGAGAGGGACCCCTAGGGATTGTTCTGCAGAAATCCCTAGAGATCCATTCTCCTTCGTCTGGACTTTGGGGCACAACTCCCTCTGCCTTCAGTGGGGAAAGGGCACAACCTTCATTAACGAAAGATGGAGCCAAGCCTGGCACCTCAGGAAGCTGCAGCAGAGGGAAAAGTGCATCTCCTCAGAGAGAGAAAGGCTTGAGCAGCCCTGCACAGAGAGGGTCTGGGAAAGAAAACCTTAAGCACCCTTCAAAGAGGAGGGTAAACCTTAAAAAACCTCACCCCTACAGCCCTGAAATCGTTCAGGAATTTATGCATCGCAAAAAGGAAGAAAGAAAGAAAAAACTCCTTGAAGAGAAAAAGGCCTTGGTGGAGGCTGCAGAGGTGAGGAAGAAGAGATTGCAAGAGGTGTACAGGAAGCAGAAAGAAGCTGTTGGGAAGAAATCATGTCCTGACCAGATGCACAAGTTCATTGGGAAAACAGCTTCTGCAAAAGGAAATCCTCAGTGTGAACCTGAGCAGGTAAGTCATCCAGGAGAGGCACGTTGAAACCCCTCCAATCTTGATCAGCACTATGTAGGACACGAAACGCTTCATTCAAATGCTTTGAAGTGTCAAGGAGAGAAGGTTTTATCTAGAAAAATGGAGCAAGTAATTTGTAATTATGGCAAGAACTGCTGGGCTCATTAGTAGGGCTGAAACCCTCAACTTCAGGGCCAAAAACCTGGAAATCTCCATTGCCTGAGCTGAGAGAACAGGTTTGTTGGGTGGTGTGAGCAGTTTGCCAGTTACATGAGTCAATTATTAAGTGGAACAAAAGCCAAATATTCCCCTCCTGTTGCCAGCTGTTCAGTTCCTACACTGATGGCTCTTTACTTTCAGGAGCAAACCAGTGGGGGAATCCTGGAGAGGAGTTCCATGGCCGGGGTGGATGAAGCATCCTATCCTCTATTACACAAAGATCACAGAGGCAGGTACTCAGACTTCAAAAGCATCCTAGGAAGCCTCTTTCTCCGAACACACTGCAGACGTATTTCTCTCTTTTGTTTTTTTCTTTCTTGAACAGGAACCAACTTCTAGAAGCAGCTCAATCCCCTAAAAAAGGAGAGGCATTATCTCCTCCAGCACCACTGGAATGGGAATGCTGCTTTCTCAGTCCTCTAAGATACAAAGACTTGAGGGACTGCTCTCCCCCAGCTCTGCATTCGGCTCTGAGCTTTTCCCCTCCTCGGAAAGATGCAAAACCTTCCTGCAAAGACTGGACTTCTGGACTTTCTCCTTACAGAAGCAAACAGGATCGCGTGAAAGCCATTCACAGTCTGTCCAAGGAGCTTGAAGAAAAGATTGACATGGCAACCGAGAGGCTGAGTGCAGCAAGCTGGGTTAGAGACTCTGCTGACACAGCATGGGCACAGACAGCTCTGGACCTTTACAGTGTGTCTCCTTCTGTCCCAGAACCTGAGACTTCTAGGAACAAGGAAGATGGGACACTGGCTGTACAAATGCTCCTGCATGCTGTTGATCCTGATATGCCACGTGGGTCAGCCAACAGGGAATTTCATGGACTGGACAGGGTTAGACTTGTGGGTAGCATTGAGGGAGCAACAGCCCTGGACAGACAGAAGGAAATGCTCATTCCTTTGCCTGGTGGGAGTGCTGAGAGGGAAGAATTACCCTGGATCACTCACAGAGCAGGACAGAGGCACCTCAGCACTGGGGGAGACCTGAGCAACACATTGCAAGGTAAATCATGGCATGATGCAACAGGGAGACTCAGGTGCCATTGCCCAGGTCTTTCAAAGCTACAAAGCAGTGGTTAATCCTCATCTCCCCTGGGCTATTGGAAATGTTGTGCCTTGGAAAATCCCTGAGTACTGGGTCTTCTAGGCTTTACTTTCCTCTCCTCTCATTGCGCCTGTGAAACTACCTCCCTTAATTCCCAAAAGTAAGAAAGGAGTTATAAGTCTAACCTGATGTACTTGGAAATCTGTGGATAAGAAGAGCTGTATGGAAGTTAAGTGCTCGCACATGAGGAGGCAGTGAATAGATGCCAGAGCTTGGGCCATTTCATTTCTACAAAGAGCATATTTATTAAATGCCTTCATTTGTCTTTTTAAAAGGTTTCCCTGTGAGTAAGGGCCCCGAGGTGGACAGGAGCCTATTGCATGAAAAGCCAATAACCAGCCCAGCCTCTCCAGCTCACAGATTCCTCTCTAGAAGGTAAACAAAGCTGGATATATGATTGTCTGCTGAATGTGCCACACACACACATGCACTTTAAATAAACAGCACCAATTCAGCGCAGAGCAGGTGGCTCTGTGCTGCTTACCCAGAGGTTTGCCAGGTCGGCGGGTTTGGACGCAAACTAAAAGAGGGAAAGCACCTGTTTGGGGAGAGTTGGTGGATCAACGAGGAAGGTTGGGCCGGAGTTTTGGAGAGATGGAGCTGTCTCTCGGCGCAGCCCAGCCCTGCCCGCCTGCTCGTGAGAGCGCTGCCTTCCCTTTCCCCCCCGGAGCAGGGGCAGCCCCGGGGCCGGGGAATGCCCGGGAGCTGTGGCTGCCACGGGGGCGGTGGATCCCCCGGAGGTGTTCGGTTCACCAGGGGCCGTGGGTTCCCTGTGGCAGGCGGATCTCCCGGGGCCGGTGGGTTCCCAAGGGATGGTGGATCCCCTGGGAGTGGTAGATCCCCTGGGTGTGGTAGATCCCCTGGGTGCCGTGGGTCCCCCGGGGGCGGTGGATCCCTCGGGAGCTATGGGTGTCCCCCGGGGGCGGTGGATCCCCTGGGAGTGATGGATCCCCTGGGGGTGGTGAGTTCCCCAGGGGCTGTGGGTACCCCGGGACCGATGCTTCCCCCCGGGGTCTGTGGGTTCCCCAGGGGTTGTGGATCCCCTGGGAGCCGTGGATTCCTCGGGTGCCATGGATGCCCGGGGCCGGTGGATCCCCGGGGCCTGTGTGTTCCCCTGGACCGATGGATCCCCGCGTTCCCGGGGGATGCCCCCCGCTCCTGCCGTTCCTCCCTCCCTCCGCCGGGGGGCAGCGGCAGCCGCGGGCGGAGGCAGCGGGACGGGCCGAGGGTCCCTGCGGGCGCCTGGGGAAAGGTCCCCGATCTTCGTGCGGGGATGAACGAGGGGTTCGACCCCCGGCGTGCGACAAATTCTTTTCGAGTAATTGTTTTCACTCCCTCCGCTCCCAAAGCGGGTGATAAATTCCGGTTGCTGCAGCTCTGTGGGCTGTGTGCGTGCGGAGCAGCGTCCGCTCACAGGCAGCGCCTTTCCCTGGACAGCACAGGGGACAGAGCGCGGGGATGAGTGAGGAAAATAGGTTTGGGAGTAGGAAGTTTAGAAAAATGGATTACATTAAGGCAGGTGGTTTTTAGCCTGCCTTAATTAAATATTTAATGTAGATGGCAGTCGATAAAAACCCCTCTGCGTTTAGCCTGCGTCTTAGAGGGCAAAGACATATTTGTGTAACTGCCCCAGGTGGGTCATGCCCGGTGACAGGAGGGACTGTGAAGGGACGTGTTAGTTCAGACACAATCACTACCCAAAAATTGTCCAGAGAATTATTTCTCTGATTTTAGGCAACACCTGCAGGTGTGGGAGCATGCCCTGCCCAGCCATGGAGAAGGACAAAGCCAGAGCCCCCTGAGGGGCCACACGTCTCTGCAGAAACATCTTCCCTTAGACAATAAATCCCCTGAGCCCCGAAGATTAAATATGACCTGGACAGGCATTACCAAAGAAAGGACATATGTGCAGCAAACTGGCCACCGCGTCCCAAATGTCCCGTTCTGAGGGAAGGACGAGGTGCTGTGGGATCCTGCCAGGCAGGGGTGGGCTGGCTCTGCTCCTTGGGCACCTCTGCTGGAGCCTGGAACCAGGCAGGCTGTGCCAACCTACCTGCAGAGAGCTCTAGTGGGAAAAAGAGCATGTTGTGGGGTTTTTTAAGTGAAGGCGGGATATTAAGCTCAGCATTCTTTTTAAGAAGATTGTTTACAGCTTTACTACGCAAAGTAAACACGAGGAAAATGAAAATTGGAGAGATAAGCCCAGACAGCTCAGCTTACCAAAGTTATGAACTGTAATTACTGGAATTACCGGGAGTTAAACCCCTGTTCTTTGTGCACAACTACCACACTCACAAAGGCTGGGCTGATTTCTGCTCCAAGAGATCAGTTGCAAGGATTATGGAGCTGTTCTGTCACAGGAGATGGCAAATGTATAAAACATGAGCACTGGGCACTCAGAGTGTGCAGTGGAGAGAGCCAGAGCTGCGCCTGCACTGCACCTTGGGGAGCACAGACCACCAGTCCTGGGGTCCATCACTCTTGTCGTGCTTCTCTGCAACCCTAATTCACAGCAACGGCAGGTAGGGGCAGAACTCCCTGGGCCCCAATGGGAACAACCCCACAGCTGTAAGGGACAAGCATCAGAGCAGGTGGAAATAAGACAGATTGCACTGATCTCCTGAACAATGCAATTACTGAGAAAGCAAAGCTCCCGTGTGTTCAAGCAGCCGAGGCAAAGTCCTCAGAGCAAAAAAAAAAACCCACCAATAAAACCTCTCCAACAGTAAATCACAACCCTGTTGCAAGTGCTGCTCCAAAAGATGAGGAGAGCCACTTGCAGATAAAATATTGCTGTATTTAGAGATTAGAAGTGGAAAGTGTTGCTCTATTGTGAATGACTCCAGACTCATCTCCTTGTGGGCTGAGACCTCCTCTGATGCAGCAGTGACAGTAAGGGGACAATACAAAGGCAAGACCACCCCATGTCTAACCCTTTCTTAGCTACTGGTAAAGTGGATAATACAAAGGTTCAGAGTAAAAGCCTGGCTTTTGTCCTCAGCTTTTATTCCCATAAAATCTACGGTCTAATACTGCACCTTTCCTAAAGCCTGCACACTCTCGGGAAGGAAAAGAGGATGAGTCCTTTGGCACAAACCAGTGGGCAGCACATGGCAGGGACATGGTGAGGCTTCTGTCATCGAGTTATTCCCAAAGCTGATCCATTATCAACTGATTCCCACTGAGGGCACACAGATCAGACAGAAAGCCATGTGATGAGGGAGAACCAGTCACCTCAGCCACCTCAATTCCTCAGTTACCTCAGTCACCAAAGGCTGAGCAACTTTCCAGGGTCATTTCTCCTGCTCCAGGAACATTTGCACTATGACCCCATGAACTCCATGTGGGGGTAGGGAGTGAAGGGAGCCTGTCTTCTGATTTGCACAGAAAACTTCCCAGGGCTGTGCTCCAAGAGGGGACAGTGCTGTGTCTGCAAAGCTCATCACCAGTGTAGCTGTAGCTGGGTTAGAAAATGTGATGGTAAAATCAGCTGAATTGGGTTTATGCTCTGACTTCCACTGTTACTACCAGTGATAATAAGTTACGAATTCACAGTTGGCTCCAAGAGTTCATCTGAACAAAGCCACCTGTTAAAACTGACTCTTTGCCGGCCTCATTCACAAACACAAAACATCCAGCGCCGCAAACACAGCGCTCTTGAGCACGACCTTCTCCACATCCACTTTCAACAGCACGGTTTTCTGTTTACATGTTTAATTATAGCTCTGAAAACAGCGACTCGTGTCCATGCAAGAAATCCCACAGGTGCCTGTTGCCATAAGAAATGTTCCCATTTCATGCACGGCTGCCTTGCAGTCGCAGGGGCAGCTGACGGAGGTTTGTTGCTGATGCAAATGACTCACTGAAGGGAATTCTCCAAACTGCCAGGAAATTCAATGTATGCAATTCCATCCTTACTCTGTTTCAGTTACCTCTATAAGTGAAAAAAAATCATTACACTTCTGCCATAATTTTAGATTTGAAAGCGCTCTGGGCAGCCTCAGTGCTGAAACAGTTGGACCACAGCTCTGCCTCCTCCTGTGGAGCAAATAACACTTTCCCTGTGGCTGGTGCAAACCCAAAGAGCCTCCTCTGGGAATTGTGCTGGTTTGTGCCTGCTGCAGAGCTGGGTGTATCTGGAGGACAAGTGTTGCTGGCCACCCCTGTGCAAAGCAAATATTTTCTATAGAATCTGCATTGACTTCCACTGGTGTCCTTCCCAGGATTTAGACCTTGGCATCAGTCTCCCCAAACAGAAGTAGGCATTTCTCAAGAGCCAAAAAAAACCCCCCAGTGACTAAAAAACTGTCAAAACACAAATGCAGAGGCAAAACTCAGCACATTTGCCCAAAGAATGTCAGAACTGCTTTTTAAGAAATCCCTGTTTCCTCTTCTCTTTCTCTCTCACCCACCTTTGTTCCCCCTTTCTGGAGGATACACCCAAGACACGCTAGTGGAAGCTGTTCTAATCATTTTAGCAGTTTCTGGGTCATGAAAAACAAAGAAAAGCTTATTAACAAGAAAAATGAAATAAGATTTCCCTAAGCTGATTGCCCATAAAAAAAAAAATTTCCACATTCATTTTTTCTCTGTAAACCAGAAAACATCTGTCACCATTTCAGTGTCTCAATGTCCCTGCATGTGTTTCAGCCCAGGCTTGATCAATAAATGCCCATTTTCACACCTTCTTCCCTAATCTTTTTAGTTAAGCTCAGATGGTTACAGACCAAAACAAAGTAAAACCAGTTAGCTGAGGTCTTCGTCTGCAGGACTCGGTGCTGGCGTTGTTTTGAAATATTAAAATATATATATCACTAGCAGATCTTAGTTGGGCCACGGCCACGCTCAGCACAAGTCCCAGGAACGCTGGAACAGAGCTCAGTACTTTGTGTTTCTAAACAGATTCCTTTGCCAAGGTTCAGATTGTGCAACCAAGTCCCAACAATGGCACGGATTGTACAATGCAACCCTCATAAATTAAGCTTCCAAACTGCAAGGTTGTTGTTTCTATTTGCCACCAGGTTGAAAATATCCAGCTCTTTCAGAGCAATAATTAGAGCAGGTAAAAATGAGTGTTGATAACTTTCCTGACAACATCAAGGTACAGAAGAGAAGATTTTGTATGTTGGCAGGTACGACTTTTCAGGGAGCCTTTTGTTTCCATTTGACGAAATTTAGTAGTTTTGTTAAAATGAAATAATGATTTTTTTTAGTTCAAAAGGTTGCTTACACACATGCACGATCTCAAAACCTTGGTAATTGTTGTCGTTACCTTGGCACAGCCTGCAGAGAGGACTCTCGGCGCAGGGGGATCGCTATCGGTGTGAGACCCTTTTGACAGTTCAGAACCAAGAGGAAAGGACCAACCAGTCTCCTGGAGAGAGCCTGAGGATCCCAGACAGCCTGAGCTTCCAGCCCTCTGCTGCTCTGAGCACCGGAGCTGAGACTGATGGCTTTGAGCGGGACTTGGGTAAGGTGGCATCTCCCGGAGGGTCAGAGCAGGGTGGTCACCCGGTGCCCTCCCAAGGTGCTTCTCATGCTGTTGCAGTAGAATTAATATTCTATTCTCCTTCATTGCAAGAGAATTCTTGCTAATGGTCCTGGCTTGGGCTGAAAAACCTTCTGGGGTGACGGGGGATTTCAAATAGATGGTTCATGTTCCACGTGAAGAAGGTGAAGGTGAAGAATGAATATATGAAAAAATCTCCCCTCAATGTTTGCTTTACAATTTAACAGATAATATGAGGTTTTTATTAAAATGGCATAAAATGCAACAGGAACCCTCTGCCTTTTCCATGCAGGGCTGTGCTGTCTCACAGGTGTGAATTCAACAGTGTCACCGTGACAGCTACAGACAGTCCCTGATGGAACAAACCCCACTGGGCTCAGAGACATTTCGTGTACCTCGCAGCTTCATCCAAAGGTCTCCAGGAGCCTTACAATTAATTCTTCATGATTACCACATCAGAGCAGTGTGGAATATTGCCCTGCCTGTACAGCAGGAGGCACCGAGGCACAGGACATGGACAGGGGTTCCAAAGGGTGCAGGATGAGTGGAGAAATCTGCTGCAGGGAGCTCAGGGCTGGCCAGGGCTGGGATGCAGGACATCGCTGATTCTGCCCAGAGCAAAGATTTGCATAGAAACAAGGGAAAGTTGGTGGCTGAAAGGGTTAAATGACAAACAGTAGCGTGCAGACCAAGAGATCGCTGCCTGCTTCCACCAAACAGGAGCAGATGGTGCATTGTTTTAAGGGCTTTTCCAAGACAAAAGAACAAGATCAGATAACCTTTCCTCAAAGAGGGTACTTACAAAAAGCCTTTGCTCTTATTAAGGATTCTTCATTGTTTTCCCCACAACATTTTATACATAATATTGGATTTTGAGGTGGTGGAGAAGCCAGCATTGTTTACTGTGCTTCTCCCTACCCCCCAGGGACCAGGAGAGCATCCTCCGGGGCTGGACAGCAAGTCTGTTGTCTGAGGTGTTTACCATAAGCGAAAGACAATGTATTTATTTACTATTGATAAGTACGGCCCCGATCTGGCCAAATGATCCTGCCATCCGCCACAGGAACAATGGGAACTGCTGCCTCGTGTCCGTGCCAGGAGAAACCTCCACCTTCACTGAACATTTGCCGGAGCTGCCAGCTCTGGAGCCCAAGGCCGGGCTGTAAAGCAGCACCTCCACCACGGCCGCGCGGCTGCAGATGAGGCACAGAACTGTCAGGCCGGGGACAATGTGCGTTTGAAATATGGGTCACAAGTGGGGCTGTTCACCACCCTCAGCAGGAACGGGGCATTCAGGCACGAGGCCGCATTGTTTGCTCCCAGGCATCACCCCAGCAGTTGGTTCTGGGCTTTCACAGAGCACAGAAGTCACCCTGCACGTGCAGCATAATGAGGTGTAATTGTACAACTGCTGCCAAACAAGCATATTTACCTTTAAAGGGTACTTGCATCCCCTAATCTGTACGTGCTATGCCAAAGGTGTGAAGAATTTTCTGTAGTAAAAATACTTGGCAAAATTACAAATTTCATTTTCAAACCTCATCAAGCAGAGTATAAGAAGCAGATATTCACAAAATATTTGTTACCGTTTGCTACTTGGAGTAAGACTAAACTTGTCCTGAACTGTTGCATTTTCTTTTTAAACACAGCCAGTGTAAGATCCAGGATTGCAAATCCTATAAGCACATGATGTGGTGAACAAAAGTGATATCCACAGATATCACTGGGAAGTATTTCACATCAGTTTAGGCACAACACTTGGTATAACCAAGTGAGCTGATAAAGAAGTGGTTTACATATTACACTGCTATATAAAATCTTTCCATTATTCCTGCCAGAACACCAGATCTCTTCCACAGAGAGCTGAGGAGATGAGCTACACTTTCCTTGATGCTTCAGCACATCCCCTGAATAGAGCTCCCAGTACCCAATTTTTTGTATCGCTATTAAATAAGAGAACTAGGTGATTTAAAATAAAAACAATATTTTGCCTGCACCCCTTCCTAGATCCTTGTGGTTGACCTGTGAACCAGATTGGACTACATGAGCCAGAAATCTCATTGCATCAGACCAGAATTTTTTCTTTCTTTTTTTTCTTTTTAATATTGGAGAGATAACAAAGTTTAAACCAAAATTAACTGTTAAAAAAAGTATTTTCTAGATGTTGCAGCTTAAGCATGGATACTTGTTTGAAGTAATTTGCATTAGGAAAGGAAATGGAATGTTTCCATCACTCTTAAAATGCAGAATTTTAACCTGAATTACAAGGAAAATATATTCAATTGTAACATCTTTCCTAAACTGCTGATTGACATATTCTCTCATATCACTAGAGGGAGCTGCCTTCTTGCTTCTAGCAGAGGGAGAACTGATTAAATTGGTGGAATCAGCACAGAAGTGTATCAGCATGGTTTCAGCTAATTGTGCTCTGATTGATAGTGCTGAGCTACGGCAGCTCTTCCTGTTCCCTTCCAAAGCCTACCCTGTGCTTTGTATTTTGCAAAGTTTCAGTGAGCTCCATCCTCAGCCTGCAAACACCTCTGAAGTGTCTGCAATGATGGGGCCGTGACTTGAGGGAATTTGGTGTAACTGATGAGGAACAGCAGGACCATTCCATGGAAATTCGGGCTGGTGGGCAGGTCCAGGTTCAGGCCCGGCTCTCTCCTGATATCCTGCAGCAGGAGCTGCCCTGCTGCTCTGCGTGAGGGGCAGCAGCAGAGTGAGGTACTGCCATGTGCTGCAACATCTGGCTGGGAGCTGAACTCAGGCCAACCCTCCACACCAGAGGATTTAGACATAAACACGGGATATGTGGAGGGCAGGAGCAGCACAGGCCACGATAATCCCCTTGTTTAGTAAGCAGCTACTCTTCAGTGACAAGACGGATACCAGACGTATTTGTAGAGGAGAGAAGAACCTGATTCAGCAGCCCTGGAAATGCACACATTCCCAGGTACTCCGGAGTGCAGATCAGCACATTGATTTTCCTGAGTGAACAGGCACAGCCTTCAGGTGGAGAGTCTCTCGCTCAGGGGTTGCTCTTGGCTCACAGGTCCTGCTGAAGGAGGGCCAAACAGCCTGTGCTGTGTATCTCAGCCGTGATCAGGAGTTACCAACCCTCTTTTCTGCACCTCCATTTACCTGTCATCACTCCAGCTCTGTTCCTGCATGTTAACAGAGTGCTGGAATGCCTGGGTGGTGTTTCACCCACCTCCCTTACCTGAGCAACACCTTGAAATAATAAAGCAGTTGAGCCAACACAGTAAATTTGGAGAGGGGAAGCATTGCCCAAAAGGGGGCAAATGGGTCAATTCCTTCTGGATCTGCTGCTCCACTCCACAGCAGCATTTCAGGACACTTTGCACCCCCTATTCCTACACATCCAGACAATAATGCAGTCAAAGTTGTGCTTATGCTAAAGTTGCAAGTCTGTATTTTTGTAATAGCCGAGTTGGTCTGATTGCTGACATGGGCAGAAAGAGGAAAAGCTGTCCTTGAGTAAAGCAGCAGTAAATGCTTCCGCCTTGCTTCAAGTGATTAGAAAAATGAGACTTTTAGCCTGGCTTTTTTAATTATATGTCAGGGAGATTCTACAGGGCTTTACTGAGATTCTGCAGGTGCAGCGGAAAGTGATTTAATAAATAGCATTTTTTTCCCAAGGCTGAGTGTGTGCACGTTGGAGCTATCTGGGGAGGCAGTAAAATGCCATTCATCATCACAGAAAAGGATGGGAAGTTTAGCCAGATGGTATTTTCTTTAATGCAGGATGTTGCAACACAAGAAATGTATCTGGAAATAGCCACAATTAGGAAAATTATGTTCAAAAGCAGTGAAAACAGATCAAACTTTTTAATCACTTTGAGATCGATACCACTGGTCAGGCTTCGGCCAGAACAACAATAGCATTGTTCAGTTTGAGGCACAAATAAGAAATATTTGCCAGGTTTTAAACCATATCCCAATAGGTGATCACACTTCCAAGTGGCCCAGATATTAGTATTAAAAGCTATTCAGACAACTTAGCATCAATAAATTCACTTGCAATTGTTCTTTAATAAAATGATCTTATTTGTTAGTATTGAAGGAGTTTTTGAAGGTGGTGTCGTCTACCTGCTGAAGAACTGTTTACTTTTCTTTTTTTTCCTATTGCATTGCTTAAAAATTTCCCTGTAGAAACAACAGTTCTTTCACCCACTCAGTTTTCCTAAATATGCCATTTCACAAAATCATCTCTAGCAACTATCAGCATTAAGGAGTCTGAATCAGAAAGATTGGCCAAAACCAAAAATGCTTTTAAAAGGATGGACTCTTCCTTTGGCATGTGATTTCTAGGTAATTCAGGGTGATTTTGCCTTTTCCAACCACCCTCCGAACCCAGAAAATGCCCATTTCCAAAATAAAAATGAGATTTTCATCCAGTCCCTTGACTCTGAAAAGAAGGGGATTAAGAAAAGCCTCCCATAGCACCCCTGTAAGTGGTAAGTGAAATGTGCAGTCAGGCTGCTTATAAAAACAGAGCGGCAGTCTAATAGAAAAGCCGCATCAGGCCGGAAGATTTCATACTTTATTTCACTCACACCCACGTAAACACAAACCCCATCCTGGCACGCAAACAATCCCACATCTCTGCTCCTCCTGTGTTAAAGATCCTTCAGTATGTAAAGCAAAAACAAACCCTGCATGTTGTGGGCTTGTCCTGCAGAATGGGGCAATTTGGATTCAGACGATCTGGAGAGAGACACAGATTTTATCTCAAGTTTCCAAGCCAAACCTATTTCTATTTATGACCCCCACTTCAATTCTTTTATGACTCTGGTTGCTGTGACAGTGGCACAGCACAGAGTAAACACCAGACCTGTTTGCATAAGCTGAGCAATTCATCTGAGGAGCTCAAAGCAGCCAAGAACACATCTCTGGTAAACATTACATCACCTGCAGTGTCCAAGACAGGCGGGGGAGTTACAATAAGGAAGGAGCAGGGAAATAGGTGCCCCTGGAACAAGAAAGAAAGCATCTTCACTTAAAAATGAAAGCTTTTTTCCAGGGGTTTTTGTCCCCCTGTGACAAAAGAGGAATCAGCCTGCACCCCTGTACACATGGAGGGGACATGAGGGATGCAGCTCAAGTTCCCAAAGAAATGACCTGTTGGGAAGCTTTTCTTTTGTACCAGGTGGCTCTGATCCTGTTGGTGCAGCAAAGGAGCAGTGGGACCACGAGTGGCAGTAACCCACACTCTGGATTTCAGGCCTAGAACAGGAATTGTTCCACAGTACTCTTTCCTGCCATGGACCCTCTACTCCTACCTCTTCCCAATACTTGCAGGACTTTATGCTCACTGATGTTTTGACAGGATGTAGGTAGTGACATTTTCCTTCTCCAGTTACGGCAGAAGAAGTAAATGTATGCAGAGAAGTTATTTCAGGAATAAAGGCAGATATCAGATTTGGGACACCTCCAAAAATAGGCCCAGGGAGGATTCAAAAGGCAAATGCAGTAGGAACAATGTACACATTCCCCTTGTGATGATCCCTTGTTTATGTATCAGGACTCAGGCATATCTGGGAAGTACAGCCAGGTAATGCAGCAGAAAGGGCTGAGGAACAGATGCCCTGGAACTCTGTTGGAAATACCTTGGTGCTGTCAGATTCTTTCCAAGGTGTACTGGCCTCAGTGGTGAGCCAGCAAGTCAGCCCTGCTGGGAAAACACTCCATGAATGCTTAAATCCCAAAGGACTCTCACAGTGTAGAAACACACTTCCAAGGCAGCAGCTGGAATCTGAAGGAATCTGGTTCCACTGTCTGTCTCTGGTTAACTCTGATATTTCTCCAGCTGGCACCCATTAAATGAAGAACAGGTTCTTTTAATTAAATGGTGAGTGTTACCATCTATTTCCTAAACTTCTGCAGGTGAGGGGGACTGTAGCTACACGGAGCTGGAAGACAAATACAGGAGCCACCTGGACATTTTGAGGCAAACCTCCCTCCTGCTGGCTCACAAACTGAAGGTCAGTGAAGGTGCTGCTGTCCCTGGATTCGGGTGTGCTTAGGTGATAATCAGTTGGCATCAGATGATCTGCATCAGGTTTATAAACCCCCAGAGAACTATAAAGGAGAGGTATCACCCTCTGTTTGGAGGCTCTCCTGTAGCTCTGGTGGGTAAGAACTGGTTGCTGTGCTGTAACCAAAGCAGTGTTTGTCCTGCCCTTCTCTTGGGAGTTGGCTGCCCTTTGACCCCCAGCTCTAAGGTGCTGTGTCATCTGGTTAAAAACATCATTTATGGTGTGTTGTTTCCTAACACAGATCCATCAGCTCCAGCAGAAACAGCAGCTCGTGGTGCTGAGGGAGAAAGCAAAGCAAGAGGTTCAGGAAAGCCAGAGGTTTTTGAGTGACTTGCTGCAGCACAGCTCTGAGGTAAATTATCACTTTGTATCCTGGGTTAACACCTCTCGGTTCAGCAAAATGTTCCTCCAATCCCCACTGGGTTTTATTCTCACTTAGAGTCCCTCAATCAAAAGAGATTTTTTTAATTCACAAAAACTGTAGATCAGGGTAACTTTTTGGAAGTGCCCAGGTCTTAGATGTCACTTGGAGTGTTGACCTGAAACCACTGTGGTACTGCAGCTTTTGGTGTCTGTGGCTGGTTTTGTTGTGAAATCAAGAGAAGGTTTTAAGTCCTCGAGAAATAATTAGTGTGATAACATGCTCAGGCATGAGAGACTAGTGAGATGCTAATATTGACCAAAAAGTACCTTTTGAATTATCCTTTGCATTATCTACAAGGGGCTTTCCCAAAAAGATAAGGGAAGAAGGCTTAAAAGTTCTGCCTTTCATGCAGATCATGGATTATTTCTGTGTATAACTTCTGTGTGTGCAGGAGTGCAGGAGCTCCAGAGGCAGTGATCCTTCTGTGCCAGGACTGTACCACACAGAGCAAACACAGAGAGGACACCGGTTGGAAGGTGACCATGCTCCTGGCAGGTACAGGAGGCAGGATGCAGATGATTTGGCCTCTGGTTTGACTATCTGAACAACTTAGGGCACTAGAGCAAATGCCATACAGTCTTTTTACTCTGATTTATGCCTAAACCATAATATTAACACCTTCCAATCTTGGGGGAGATGCTGCGTTTTTAAAAGGTAGAAGGGCCTTTGAAACTTGTGGGACAATATAGTTTTCCTTATTTTGCATTACCCTCATATACCCTGCTGGGAATGAGAATATTGTATGTGCACATTTTTATGTTCATTTAAAGTGGCATAAAGACCTGAGAATTGCTTCTAGGGTCTTATGGATGCAATTACCAGAAAGGCATCTTTGCACAGGTAAAACTTTCAACATCACATAAAAATGAGCAGCATTCTGGTGTGAGCAAGGTTCAGCTTTCACAGAGGCTTAGCTATGAAAGGTAAGAATTGAAATGGTATCTCTGACTGCAATAAGGAAATATTTCCTTTCTTTCTTATCTTCAGTAATCAAGAGATGGGTTCACTGAAACAACCTGCATTGAAGATAGAAAGAGTTCACACTCCAGTGGATCCCGAAATAGTGGGAGAAAGAAAACCTCTGGGAGGAAGAGGTTCATATTGCTCAGTGCTGCGAGAAGGTGAATGCTAAGTTGAAGGATTTGGTAGTACAGGGAAAACAACACTTTTTAACATGGCATTAAAACCAGTGAAGCATCCAGGGGCTGGGATGTGTAATCACAGGATGGTTTGGGTTGGAAGGGACCTTAAAGATCATCTTATCCCAACCCTTGCCATGGGCAGGGACACCTTCCCCTAGACCAGGCTGATGAAAGCCCCTACCAGCCTATCCTGGAACAAAATCTGGTAACTGACTTTGAAAGTTACCAAATTTTGACGTAAATACTTATATTCATTATCCATGTCTAAACCATAGCGATCTCCCTTTGTACTCTGGACCTCTCCATGGAAAATTATCTGGGAACTGGGAGTTATTTACCCTATTGATGGACCCCTTTTTCCTTTTTACCTGTTTATCATGATTGCTCTTAAAAGTGAGTTTAATGTTCATACCTTGCTCCTGTGAGTGAACAGCCATGGGGTGGCTCCTCTGGCTCCTGCTGAGGGCAGTGCATGGGCTTGGCTTCCAAGTCTTTGCAAAGGTGCCTTGAATTCAGGAACAGACGTTAGCTCATGCTGTGGGAGTTGGTTTTTTTTTGATCTCTCTCTTTTTCTTCTGTTACAGATATTTTATTTATAGTGACATTAATTCCTTTCCTTAGGATCCCATCCAGCAGATCACGGGGAGCCACTGCACAACCATCAAGCCGTGGATCTGTTGTCACCTCTGGTGGATCTGCCCCATGGGCAGTCCTGTGCAGGGGACAACTCTGGAGAGAGCAGTGACCAGGCCAGCTGCGATAGCCAGGTAACACCAGCTCTGGGAAAACTCTGAGGGGTGTTTTTCCCTGGGTTATGAGGTTTTTTTGGCTTTTAGTCACTCTATCAGTGACTCTGACGCTCTGCTCTGTCCCCAGAGGAGCGCAGCCATTCCGCGCTATGGAGGTTCCAGAACGTTCTGCCGCCTCAGCCTGGCCCTGGTGCAGCAGTACCTGAGGGGAGAGGAGCTGCGGGCTCGACACCAGGCCACCCTCCTCCAGCTCCGCAAAAAGGCTCTGAAGGAGAAGGCCAGGGCAGAGCTGGCCTGGCTGGGCCACCAGAGACGGTGAGGGGGGACAACAGGCAGGACACCGAACCCGCCATGGCAGGGACAGGGCCCTCAGCACCAGAGACCTGCTCGGCCAGGAGTGCTTTTCTTCTTTTTCTTCCTTTCAGGGGAAGAGAACAAATATAAAATCCTTCTCTTGGAAAGCAAGTGTAGGTGTAGTAGAAGAGGAGAGGAGCCTGCATGGTTTTAGTCTCTCCAGAGCAGAGTTGAGCTTCCAACTGCAGCCTCCTTTAGGGTGGTGTGAGACACCAACTGGGCTGAGGTGCCCAGAGGGATGGTGAGAGGTGTCCCTCAGCGCTGACCGGGATGAGGAGCCCTCAGGGACGGTGAGGGGTGTCCCTCGGCACTGACCGGGATGAGGAGCCCTCAGGGACGGTGAGGGGTGTCCCTCGGCACTGACTGGGATGAAGGACTCACTGATGAGGAGGGGTGTCCTTCAGTGCTGAGCAAGCTAAGATGCCCTCAGGGACAATGAGAGGGTTCCTTCAGTGCTGACTGAGCTGATGCACTCTCAGGGACAGTGAGGGGTGTCACTCAGTGCCGACCAGGCTGAGGCACCATGAGGTGCAGTGTGAGCACCCCCAGTGCACCATGTCCCTTATCAGTGCTGTGCACTGAGTACTCAGGGGACTCCTGTGCCTTGGGAGAGGTCCAGGCACTAAAGGCCTAAGCTTGGGAGATGTCCTCTGAGTCTTGAAGAACTTTCTGCAGAGCCCTCTGTAGCTAATGCTGCTTTGAGAGGAGCTTTTCTCCCATCCCTGGTGTTGTTTTCTGAAGGGCAGTAAATTCAAGGTATTTAATTATCTGATTGTGATTCTCATCCTTCTCTGCTCTGCAGTGTTCTGGAAAACCTGCAGGATAGTCATGGAGTCTCTGCCATGGCAGCAAAGCAGTGCAAAATCCTCATGGAGCTGAAAGAGGAGCAGGTAATGCTACAGTGAGAGGAGCTGGGCTTCATCTCATAACCAGTGGGAAGATGCAGCACAGGGAGATGCTTGGAGTTGCTGAAGCGAGTGGGGGTTTGCTTTTTTTTTTTAAAAAAAAGTCACTTTGCATACTTTATTCTGCTTGTTTCCTACATTCAGTGAGGTGTTTTTTGTGCCAAAGTCAGCAGTCTGTAAATCTTGGATAAAAGAAAACATCTTTTTATATCTTGTTTTCTGCTACTTCACTGCTATTGTGGATTTTTCTATTTATGCTATAACAAACAGGTCATGTAATATAGGTTTTCACTGATTTATGCAGATTTATGCTTCTGATGTTGAAATACTTTAAATTAATCTGACAGCTAATTTTATATTCTCGGTTATTCTGCTGTGCGGGGTTCATAATTACACTTGGTAGTCAGAAAGTGTGTCCTGCTCCTTTCTAGTACAAGCCTGTCCTTTCCTTGAAAGGATTCCTAATGCGAGCCACAAGCATCCTGTAGTTTTAAATGATCTGAAGATAATTAATGTTTAAGGGTCTCGTCTCTTGACACCACATTGAAATATCCCCTCATCTGTCATTAGTTTTCACAGGTAACCCCCAGAAACACCCAGTGAAAAATAAAACTGCAAAATTCTCTTACCAAAAAGGAGCAAGACCTGCATATTGAATTTTCAGGGTGTTTTGTGAGTAGTATGTTAAGAAACTTTATACATATTTTTAAGTAGGTCTTATGCTTTTATGCTCCTTTCCTTTTCTACTTTGCGTAGGCAGAAATCCAGCATCTGCAAAACATCTACAGGGCAGCCCATCAAGAAAGAAAGCTTTTGTTAAAGCAGCAAAGAGAAATCTTAATGATGCAGCATTCAACAGCACAACTCCAGGAAAAGCTGCACAATTTGTCTGGGAAGCAAGAGGTTGTGAAGCCACAGTCACCAGATGTCCCGGTGGGTTTTTGGGTGGATAAGAGCTGAAGTCAGAGCTGATCTTACAGGTGAAACCTTCTGTTACCTTTTCCTTTTAGGTTGCAAGGAACGCAGCAACTGAAGAAGCAATAAAGCTGAAGAAAATAAAGCTTATTTCTGGCCCAAAGTCCTACTCCTCTTCAGCAGAGTCTGCAGCCCCCGCAGAAAGGCCTGAGCTGTCAGGGAGTAAAGAGAGTTGTCTCCAGCTAAAGCATAAACAGGAGAAACATGAGAGGTAAGTAAAACCCTTGCTCAGTGATAGCTGAAGTTAAGAACCGTTGAAGTGGAGCAGATTGAGACAGTTATTTCCTAGATAACTGTGTGAGCTTAAAACTCCCCTTTTTGGGGGTATTTAATGATAAGTTTTGAAAACCTTTATGTTCAAACAGTTGATGCATAAAGATCACTGCTTATTCTGACCTGCCTGGTGTCCCAAATGGTGAGTTCCTCAGGGCACTTTTAATGATGCCACACAGCTACTAATGATAGTTCATGTTTTCATCGTGGCTTTTAACAGCAAACTCAAACCTCTTTGCAACTATGTATTAATTAGACTTCAAAATACCCACGCTGATTGAGTAGAAAGGTATTGATTTAATTGGTGACATTCTCTCCTTTGTCATCCTCCCTGTGTATCATTTAACCCCTCAGAGCAGGTTTGTGTTTCGCTGAGGATTTAACCACAGAAGGACTTTAATACACAGGGCTAAATTTCATGCTTAAACTGAAGCATAGAGGTGTTATGTGAAGTGCCCAAAGTGAGATGTAATTCAGGAGTTTAGTCAGAGAAATCACCAGCCTCCTGTTCCCCAGGAGTTGTATCCCCAGCATCCCTGTCTACTTCCCTCTGGGCTGGAGGGATGAGAACCCAACAGCATCCACACAGCTCAGAACTAAATCTAGTTTGCTTCAGGAAGAAAAGGCAGTTAAAAAACAATACATATCTGCATGAATTAAAACCTCTTTTCATTCAGTGTACCCAGAGCTTTAGCAGAATGGTGAGTCAGGTTTGTGCATTTACTTAAGTCCCCACAGGGAAAGGCTTTCAAATAAATCCCTGCATGGAACTGATCTATAATTCATGGTGCTATTGATTACAAGTCAGAGGAATCTTTAAAAGGTTTCTTGGCTATGCTTTCACTTATTACTGACAAGCCTACTCATAGGAGAACAGTGAATATTGGTGTCAGTCCAGAGCAGGGACTGCTGGAACTCAAATGCACCTGAATTCTGCCTGATTGTCCATAGATCTCTGTCCCGTGTAAGAGTGCAGAGGGGGAATTCTGCTATTTATCCATCTGCATGGGTATGTTCATATTTTATACTGATAGGGAAGGTAGTTAATAAGCAGCGATGGAAAGGATTGGGAAATACTTTCAAAACTGTAAACCAGACTGAAATAATAAATTACCAACATGCAGAAAAACCTGCTGGTTTGGGGTTTTGCTAATGGATGTTAAATACTAGAAACAAATGAAACAGAAATGTGTAATTCTTACAAATGGACAAACTTTTAAATAAGAATTAGGGATATGTGTTCTAAATTGGGATACTTAGATTGAAGTCCTCACACATTAGTGGTGGTGAATAATACACAGGCCTCCTTTTTTCACCTTAAAAAATAAATAAGAATTTAGCTTCTGGATATTTGTCCTGTTAATATCTTCAAGACTATATTTACCTTTTTAAACTGGTATTAAAGTAAAACGAGTCAAAAAAAACCCCAGCAAAACCATACAAAAAAACCCCAAGATGAAGTTTTTTTTTTTTTTAACAGTTGAGTAAGTTGTTCTGTCCAGAAAATTATAGAACTAAGGGAAAAGCCTGTGAGTATGAGTCATGTTGCCTTGTGCTTTTGAAGTAAGGAGACTGTTTAGAAAGTTCAAAGTCACCATCAAAATCAGTATCTGATGTCCCAAATTTCCATAAAGTCGCAATGCTATATTTGAAGGAGAAAATTTAAGAGAGACTTGTTGAAATCTGATATGCTATAATTGATTGGAAATGGAGGAGGCAGACAGGTTCAGAGTTTGACCCTGGCTTTGCTTTTTGAGTTCTGATGGGGTTTTTTCAGTCTCCTCCCATTCTTGCCTATGAAGGTTTGAAACTTGACTGTATAAAATACATTATCAAGTGAGAGGGAGGGGATTGGAGAAATAAATACACTATTCAGAGTGTTTCTGGCTTTACTAATTTGCTGGTTTAGAAACACTCTAGAGATACTGTCAAGCACTACCAGAAGCATTTAATTTGTACCTTTGACTTCATATGGATTTGTCATGACTAACTTGGAAACAAAAACCCTGCTCCCAATCATTAATCCTTTGTCTAACTGTTTACAGCTTTTCTACTGAGAACAAGGAAACGCTGGGACAACACCAGAAACAGGCAGAGGAGTCCCCAGGTTTGGAGCAGACCCTTGATGTGAAAGTGTCTGGAATGGTGGCCAAGAGAGCGTGTGGTGCTGCTGGTGAAACCACAGGCTCAGTTTTTATGGCTAAAGACTGCAAGAACACAGGTACCCAGTACAGAATTCTGCAGCAAACCCTGTCTGTGACCACTTACTCGTTTTAAGGCAAAAGTTGAAGTCTCAGCTGCTCTTTGGAGCAGTTCAAATGATCTTTCAGAAGAGGACTTTGTGCTGATTAGCCCCTGAGAGAGAACTTGGAATGCTGAGCTTTTCCTTGGTTGCCTCCAGCGTGAGTTTTGGTGCCAGGATCTGCTTGGGATTAGCAAGAATGAGTAGCAAAGGTGTAAGTTGCTTTGTGGAGGCAGCAACTGGGCGTAGATGAAGAAAGAAAGTGTAGAAATTTATGGAATTCGCCTTTCCAGTTGTTGCCATGAAACTGGATGGTACTTAAGGTGATGATTGATAAAGTCACTGGCCCTTTCAGCTGCTGGTGGTGTGACTAGGAATGTGTAGGGCAATGGTTACTCAAATTATAAGTGACTTGAAATAAGACTGAGCTAAACAAAAAGCTGAAGTAAAGTTATTAATATGAAAAAGTAGCACCGGAAACATTGTAATGTAATGTTGTACCTTTCAGAACTTATTGCTCAGGGTAATGTTTTATTACCTCTGGAACACGTAAATGCAGCTAAAATGGATGAACCCATATCTACACCAATTACAAGAGAAGGCAGAAAGTGTGCATTTCGGGTAAGAATGCCTCTGGAATTCCATTGATGCCTAAAGAAATGGTGCCCTGGGTTATATTGGCCTTATGGCAGGACCAGCCCAAGACTGATTTGGCAGTTACGATGTTAAGTAAAAATCAGTCTGTGTTGGTTACATTCACTTCAACTAAACTACTAAATTTTGACCTGGGTTCAGCTGGTTCACCAGTTCTGCCACCCCTTCCATGTTCTCTGTGCTCTTGACTGGTGACGTTGTGTTTAACCCATCTCCTGTGGGGAAGTGCTATGCTGCTCTAGGGGAAACTAACCCTGTTCCCAGAGCACTGAACTATTATTTCCCACAGCATCTGCAGAGACCAGTCCCTCCCCTATTTCCTACCTCACTGATACAGCCCCAACATGGATATATGTGCTTACATACCTTAGGGGGAACATGCAAATTTAGTCTGAGCTCGACTATTGTTTCTGCCAGCAAAGATATTTCCCTTAAGGTATTAACTGTGTCTCTTAAATATTTACATTCCAGGAATCTGTGCTGCAGGAAAAGGCACTTCTTTCAAACCCAAAGGTGGATCCTAAAGACAATGAAGATATTAGTCCATGTGGCAGCAAGTTCTCAGTGAAAAGCCTGGGGATGCTTTCTACCTGGTGTAACTTATGCATGGTTCAGGCAGAGAATACTCCTGAAGGAACAGGTAGATCGTATTTAGTGCTATTATGTCCAATCTGTTTCAACCACTTCACTCAAACTTTAATCCAGACAGAAAGAGAGACACTCTTCTCATTTATTACCAAAGTGTCTTGCTCACTATACCCAATATATGAATCACTGCTGGGCAAGATGGGGGGAACTCTCCAAGGCTTATTAGGAGATATGATTGCACTGCTTCCTCAGAACAAAATCATAATTCATTCTGATTGGGTCATTAACAATTTACCCTCTTCTGAGGCATTTTTTCAGTATTTTAAGGGTGTTCTTTTTAAAAGAACGTAGGTCAGTTGAAGATAGACTTTGACAGGACACGCTGGAGTTATTTTTTGTTTCCAGGTTTTATCCTCAGTTCATATTTCTTACTCCTCAGTAGGAAACATAAAAAATAAAACTGTCAGTTTATATGTGAGTCAGTTATATCATTTGCATAGTTCTGGGTATGCACCATCTCTGTATTATAAATATTTACATATTGTGGCAATATTTTGTATTTGTGTTATTTTTTCTAATGAACCATCTTTCTGCATTTGATCCTAGATACCATAGTGAGGTAGACTATAGGTTTGTGTGTCCTAAGTGATCTATCAGCAACCTCTTCCATAAAATACTTTTTTATGAAATGCTGTTAAAAAAAATATTCTTTTAAATGTTCCAGTTAAAGAAGCAGAAGTGCCTGTTCCTTCTGAGATCCATCAGGTGGATGACAGTCAGTGCTTGAAGCCTTTGGACCATGTTTCTCATGAAGCTTCTGATGAAGAACTAAATTTAAAAGCATTTCCTGAAGAATTTGCTTCCACTGAATCATCATCCAAGACAAACAACTTCTTTTTGAAATGTGAAAGTGCCAAATCAGCCTCTTCACCCCCAGTGTCTGCAGTTTGGATTGACATCTCGGAAAGCTCCCTTTCAGATTCAGAATTAGAGCTGAAACGTGGAGAGGACACAGGTATCAGTGTCCCAGAAGAGTTTGTCCATGACAGTGGTGATGTGTTTGCTGATCTTTCAAAAGAGGTGCCAATAGCAATAAGTAATGGAAAGGAAACACCATCTACTGATGAACATGAACTGCCTGAAGACAGCGCTGAGATTTCATCACGCTCCCAGAAATACCCTGGAGATGCGTTGGATCGTGGCTGCACTGATCATCTGCTTTCTTTCATTCCAGCAGAAAAAGCAAGTGCCTCCAAAACCAAGCCAGCATGTTCCTCCCAGTCTGATAACCCTGATGAGGGAGTGGATGAGCCACACCTGGATGCCTCGGGAAGCTCCAGTAGAAACAAATCCTGTTCTCAGGAGATCACAGAACAGGGTAATGATGCATCTGCCAGCTCTTCATGCAGTGATGATATTTACTCACCTAAGATCTCTGAACAGCAGAAACCTAATTCTACAGCTAACAGAGTGTTAGGGGAAATGAACAGTTCATTAGTGGATCAGAACAGAGACCTACTGGGTTTTCCACCAACAGTTTCTTTGCAACGTCAGGATTTGGTTACTGACCAACTTGGGAACACTGTTTCTTTTCTGCCTGACAGAGATATTGCAAAGAACAAACTGTTAGCATGTGTCTCTCCCCAGGGGGGACTCTTTTCTTCTGCCCCCTCAAAAAAGCAATTGTTTCAGGCTGAGAGCTGCTGTTCCGAAGGGGAAGATGATGCAACTTCTATTAGTGAGAAGGGTCTCCCTCCAGCTGCTGAGGATGCCTTGTCGGAAATCCTGTCTCCCGTGGATGAAGTATTGTCCTATGGAAGTGCTGACTTGCCATCCTCTAACAAAAAGGATTTGTCATTTCCAAGTGAAGATCTTCCTCCTCCCCCTTTAGGTGCAGGTGCAATGAAAAATGATGATCCTGCCTCCAGCATAGATGATTTCCCATCCCCACCAGAACAAATGACAGGCTCAGAGACCAGTCAGGGTGTGGATGAAGATATATCACTGAAAATGGATGCATTACCCCCATTACCTGATAACATCATGCCTCAAGAATTTCCCCTGCTCAATCAAGAGACAACTGATGCTTTTTCAACGCAGGGTGGTTGTCTCTCACAACAATCTTCACGTCAAGCCATTTCCAGCACACAGGAGGACTTACCAGAACACCAACAAGGACAACATGAGACACCTTTGCAGCACTTGGAGCTCCTGCCTGTGTCAAACCCTGTTTCTTCTGGTCAGGCCAGTAAAAGTCCTGACTTATTAATGGAACAAAGTACAACATACCTAATGCTGCCCAGCACTGAGGGGGACAGTGATGACCCATTGCTGTCATTTGAAATTGGGGACAGAGTGCTGGTAAAGCAAAGCCAGGCTGGAACCCTGCTGTTCAAAGGACGGACTCATTTTGCCAGTGGCCACTGGGCTGGTGTTGCTCTGGACAAAGCTGAAGGTGACAATGCTGGAACTTACCAAGGGGTGAAGTATTTTAAGTGTGCTCAGCACTGTGGTGTCTTTGTCAGGCCTGAGGAGATCTCACACCTGTTGGGGGATAATGAAAAAGGATCCAGTTCCACTGGGGGTGAAGACTCTGACTCCTATGATGATGAATCTTTCCAAGGGGACCGCAGATATTCTGGAGGAGATGAGCAGAGAGTGGGATTTGCAGAGCAGAAAGCAGAAGACACAAAAAGTGCAGGAGGTTCAGAAGTAAAAGAAAGCCAGTCCAGGTTACCCACTGCCTTGCTGTCTAGAAAAGGGCAAAAGTTTCCACATTGCAACCAGTATAAGTGTACTGAACTTCTCTGTCAAAAGAACTTAATGTGCTTGGGATCAGATAAGGAAAAAACAGAACTGGCACAAATAAAACAAAGGATACTTGCAGCTGTGCTTCCAATGAAAAACAGGATCAATAACACAGGCGAGGTAAACACAAGCAAAAATATTTGCTGCTTGGTAGAAGATCAGAAAAGAATTAAACTTGCTGATGATGTTGCAAGTGAACTCGGTAAAAAACTTCTGTTTGACGTTTTAATTGCATTTTCTGAAACAGCTCAACACAAATATAAAAGTGCCTTTGAAAAGGACGTGATGAATTACAGCAAAGGCCTGAGGCAAGGAGACAATCAGAAACTGTTTCTCCTCAAAGAAAATTCAGCTGCTGTCTTATCTGAACCATCAGCAAAGGTTTCTGATGTTCTCGTGGGTGATTTTGATACGCTTTGCATTCATGGTTGTCACACAGTAGCAGAAAGAATTGTAACTAAATTTATAGATGATGCAGTGAAAGAATATAAGAAGATTAAAAGAAAACATGGATCAAAAGCAGACAAGATAGTTCATTTATCTTCAGAGACTTCTCCAAGCACTCTGCCAGTAAGTACGGTGGGAGAGTTTTTATTTAAAGTGTTGGACCTCAAGTTGGGTCTATACAGGCAAGAATTTGTGGGGCCCAGTTTTTCATCATTCATAAAAAAGTACATCATGTCAACATTAGGAACCAGGTTGCTCCCTTAATCTGACCCATTTGAGGGATTAAATTTAAGGAATTATCCTCACTTAAAGATTTTTTTTTTTTTCCCCCCTCTCTCCTCAAGTTCCTTAATAAAATCCTTGATGCTGGTGTTTTTGGAAGCTCTGAAGACTTTGTTCAGCCTAATTCTGACCAACATATGCTGGTGAGACAAAGACAAAAGCAATACTTGTACAAATTAGACCAGTGGCACTCAGCTCCTTGGAAGAAAACTGAGGAAGTTCCTCTTGTGATACCACATTACAGTTCTTATGTTAGAAACTTGTCTGCACGTGCTGTAGAAGAATTATGGACCACAGAAAACATAAATTCAGATTTCAGGAGCATCAGTGTGCCAAAGTGCTCTGAATGTAATGATCTCCCAGGGAATGATTTGGAAGCAGAGAGCAAGAGGATGTATAATCAGGTATTTTTAAAGCACTAACTGTTAATTAACTTTTCTAATGTTCTGTAAGCTGACTTATAATATTTAATATTAATCTAACTATTAAACTAACACAAACTGTAGCTAAAGGAACACTGGAAGGTACTGCAAAGTAAAGCAGTGATCTGCTGCACAATAATTCCAGTAGAATAGGTGTTCTTGCTGTGAATCAAGGCTTTTGCCAGAGCTCTTCAGCCATGAGACCCTGGACAGCTGACACCAGCTGTAAGAACATCAGTGATGCAGGTGCCGTCAGGAAATCCTGCCCTGAGATCCAAACCTCTCCTGTCACCCTCCCCAAAATCCTTCAGAAGTGCTGAGAAAAGGTTTGAAAGGGTCATCAGTGACAGGTTCAGTTGTGTCAGTGCTGTGGTTTTGTTGCTCCAGGTTATATTTGACTTGACCTGGGAGTTGTTACGGGCAGAATATCAAGTGACTGCAACTCCAAATCCTTTCCCATGGACGAAAACAAATGTGGGATCTTGCTGTTCCAGGCATCTGTGCAGAGGAACAGATGTCAGTGATGTCAAGGTACGTTCTGGGAATGTGAAGTGCAGTAAGAAGAGTCAGTGAAGAGAGCAGGTATTGCAGTGGCAACGAGAAATGTGAAATTGGGGAGGGTTACAGCAGTGGAACTGATTGGGGAAGAAAACAGCATTGCTCTGAGATGCCTAAATACAGACTGAGCTGATCAGTCAAAAGATTCCAAAAGTATGGAGCTCTGTAGAGGAATGGCCTAAATCCTCCTAATTATGACTGCTTTGGGTGTAACCTCTAAAGTAACATTATGACTAAAATGTGGTGGTTGGCCCACATTGGTGAGTTCCCTAAACTTGGGAAGGTTTCTGGCCTCAAAGCTGAATCTTCAGTGCCTGTCACTGATCTGCAACATTCACAGTGCCACAGTTCCTATGAGGCCAATCCTTTTTGGCCTTTTTTCTTTTGTAGACATTTGTTCAGGGTGAAATTATTAAAATAATGAACCTGGAAAAGAATGACTTAGAAATGAAAAGGAAATTCCTAAATATGACCAAGTATGGAAGCTGTAAGAGAGACAGACTGGACCTTATTCTGGTAAGCAGACTTCCAAATGGGATTTGTTTACTTTTCTGGGTTAAAACTAGAAGTTCTTGTGCTTTTGTGAGAATCATATTTTCTTAATTACCTCAGAACTTCAAGTTATTGCCTGCCTTTTCAGTACACTTGCAATAATAATCTGGTATTTCTAGTTCTAGTGAGTGGTTTAATTTATCAATATATATAATACATATATTTTATTATATATCTTATAAACAGATATATAAAGCTGTTGGATTAGGTACAGTGTCTCAATACCTTTCAGAACCAACCATACTCCTCCTCTTGAGCTTATTCTTGTTATATTTTAGATTCAGGAGTTCCGTAAAGAAGAGTCTCAGTGGACTTATTATGGTGATGATGAATTTACAGTGAAGATGAGGATGACCGAAGGCATATTTGATTGCTTGATCCTTGATACAGTCAGAGTTCTTAATAAGATTTATCTGAGAAAAGCCTGTGATTAGAAGTTTTTTCTCATGGGCCCTAATGGAGGAATTTTAATCTCTGATTATTTTTTTTTTCTGTATTTTTCAGTCAAGAAATGAGTGATTTAAGAATTTTAACTCTGAACTTGTACCCAATACCAGTGTGGCCTTGGCCTAATTTGTACATTCATATTTATGATGACAGGATCAAGGAGAGACTTATGCAGATAGAAAAATATTGCACAAAATACTCTCCTTGTGTTCTGTGCTTTGGGAAGGCTCATTAAGATCAATGGTCTTCTTAGACTGATGTCACACAGAATCCGAAGAGGGGGAATCTTATTCTTCTCTTTTCTTAATTTTTTTTTTTATTCAAGACTGCACTTTATCTGCTTTGAAGAGCACAATGTGTTTTAAAAATGTATACAAGTCTCTACAAACAGGTTTCAGAACTATCTGATGTGCAAATGATCTTGTTCTTGTTATCACGCTCAGGTTGTGAATGCTGACAGGTGAATCATGCTTTGAAAACTGCCTTCAGAAAATCATTGGTGACTGGCTGGGGAATGTAAATATGCAGATGGAGTTAAATCTCCCAGATCCTGAATTGCTGTGGACCTCTGTAGTTTGGAATAAACTCCTCTAACTGGAACAAGTCTAAAACTTTTCCTGATGGGTACAGCAGATTCAAAAGTGACTGTGCATCATTATTTGTTTTTTTTAATACACTGTGGAACTAGTTAAAAATAGCCTGGAGATGGCTTCAGAGAAGTGGCATAAGGAATGAGAGGACCTAGAGCCAGAAACTCAGTTTAAATGTCTATAATTTTATGTAAATGAGACAAATACTGATGCAATGCACTTTAAATGGGAGACTTTTCTACCAGTAATTTCAATGTCTGTCGATTAAATATGTGCATGTGATTTGGGTTATTTATCACACAGTTCACATGAGCCTGTTGAATTCTTACAACATCTCAATGTAGGGTGCTGGGGATGTACTTTAACTGGCAAAACAGAGGAAATCAATAATCCTTTTGTAAGGGCAAAATTGGAACCCCCAAGATTTTAACAGGGAAATATAAGCATTCCCTGAGCATGGGAATTGGTTCACAGTGTAAATTGCTGTCCCACCTATTTTGCCTTTGTTGTTTTCATACTGAGTTGTCTCATATCAAATTCTTTTCTGAATCAACAAAATAAACCATGTGTAAAACATTATTTGTACTGAAATCCATTAGAATTGCAGATTATATCATAGACTGCTATTCTCAGCAGTGACTGGGAGTACTTTTGTTTTGCAGACAGTTCCTGAGGACATTAAACCCTCCCCTGCTTGTTGCCATATGAACAGAAATAAAAAGGCAACTTCTGCCCCGAGCGTATTAACTGTTGATCTTATCCTAGAAACTATTTTCATGTCCCTGGTGGTACATTTACTTAAGTCTCTGACTTTTATCCTCATTGATTAGTTAATCCAGATAAGTTATTTGTTTTCTTGTTGTCAGTTTATAGTAGAATTTAACTCAATTTTTTTCTCCTGGACTTGCAGATTGTTGAATACAATGACAAATCTATATATTGAAGCGCTCTGGTTTTTCAGTTTATTGTCACTCTGACTTTGCAGCAGCAGCAGGATCTTTGTGTTTGGTATGAAAGCTATTAAAAACATCACTTTTATATGAAATAATAGTTGAAGGACTTGTTTGATTTCAGACTGATGTTTTATGTTCCACCTGAGGCTGATAACCATCATATTTGCAATTAGGTTTGCAAGTGAAGCCTGAACCCTCACAAGATGTTCTGCAGGGAAGGACACAGCTATAAAGTAACTCCTCCTGATGCGAATAAAAAGTGTATACACAGAACATGTCAGGCGTGTTTAATATCCCCCACCATTCTGTGCTCAAAACCTGAGATTGTGGCACCCAGATATATTGACCTGTTCACTCAGTGGCAAGACTTCAATATCAAGATTACTCTCCTTCAAGGTCTAATATTTTGTTTGCCTTGGGTTTGATCAATATTAACCTCCTGGGTCAATAAATCTTGATACTAGCCTCAAGAGGAGTCATTATCTTTCATAGAAAATGATTATTTCTCAGTTAAAGCCTACATTTAATTTTCCTGTAATCCATCTCTTTCATCTTTATACATTTAGCAATTCTTCTGAATAAAATGTGCTCTAAAATACCTTTGGCACTGCAGATTTTTAAAATCCTAATTAGCAGCTGCCACAAGATTTTTCAATTCTTTGAAGCTGTTGGACTCTGCTCTTGTGATCATCTATTTTGCTGCTTGTTGTACACAGAAAAAAGAGACATAAAACCCCAAAGCTGGGATGTGATATGAGAAATCATTTAGCCTGTAGCTGTGGATACGGATCAAAAGATATGTGACTGAACCACTTCAGTTATTAATGGCTGAAAAAAGAGAGGATCAGGAAAAGAAAAGGCAGAAGGGGGAGAATCTGTTACTCAAGTCTCAGAGAAGATTTTACTGTAATAAAATTTCCACCTTTGTATTGTCTGTTGGTTACTGACCAGAAACAATGATAAATTAAATTCTAACCTCTGAATTTACACTGGTGGGCCTGAAGTAAGAATTTGGACACAATTGTTTCCTACTTGTTCTTTGAGGATTAAAAGAAAGTGCTAGTGAGTAACAGATGCAAGAATTATATTTTCAGAGACCTCAGTCTTTAATTATCTAAGTTTTAAACTCCTCTGAAATTGTCCTCTGGGGTTGTTGCTGGGTTTCTGCCTCTCATTAATGAAAGTTCTTAAGCCTGTATTTAGAAATGAAAGGAGATGTCCGTACTGTGGCCAGAGCTATAAAACGTGCTAAAATCCATTACTAGTGCACATCCAACCTGAGCTGATGGAAAGGACAGAGTTTTATCAACCTGACCAAGCACAGCCTTTTATTAGAGCTTCAGTTTGAGGAGAAACGGCTCTTCCCTGCTGAGAGGTACTTTGGGATGAAACAGCTCTCGACCCAGAGGCCGTGAGGTTTTCATCTCTTCTCGGTGAGAGGCTCTGTGAAGTTGAAACTTCAGTTTCCATATCAATTGTCACATAAATTTGGCCACCGAACTATCTCAAAGTATCACAGGATGGGTCAGGTCAGAAGGGACCACAGTGGGTCGCGGAGTTCTGTGGAATGTCCTCATGGCCCTGTAAATTGTCTGTTCTTTGTACCCCTTTCAGTAGAACATCGTTCTTCCCAAGCTTTAACCTCCCCCTAGGCTGAGACCATTGAAATGTGTCCAGCCCTAGACCTTAACAACTCTACCAATAAGTAATTTGTTTTTCTCTGGCACACGGACATCATCACTCAGAGCTTGCTTATTAGATGCTGTTTCACTGGAGAGTCCTCATTCCCCTG
>VXAY01002930.1:128664-144261 GCA_013399855.1 Oxyruncus cristatus | reverse complement strand
CGGCCACGACCCGCTGACCGTGCTGACGGCCGGCTCGGTGCGGCCGGCGCTGCTCAACTCCTCGGCCGCCTGGGTGGTGCAGTTCTACAGCAGTTCCTGCGGCCACTGCATCGCCTTCGCTCCCACCTGGCGGGCGCTGGCGGGGGACGTCAAAGGTGAGGCTGGGACCGGGTCACGGCCGGCCGGCTGCCCTGACCGCGGCCTCCCGGTGCCTGGTGCCCGGTGCCCGGTGCAGGGCCGCGGCGGTGCCCGAGGGTCGCTGGGCTGGGGGGCCGCGGGGCCTCGGGCGCTGTGTCACCCCTGGGCTGTGCGGGCCGAGCACGCGTGGCCGGGTGGTGTGTGAGCCGTGCTGCCTCGGTGTGTGAGAATCACCCCTCCTCCCAGTGGTGTTCCGAGTGTGGGCATCACCCCTCATCCTCTGCTCTGGTGGTACCTCGGTGTGAGAGCGTCACCCCTCCTCCCAGTGCCCGGGTGGTGTTCTGAGTGTGAGCATCACCCCTCATCCCCCTTCCTTGGTGGTACCTTGGCATGTGAGCATCACCCCTCATCCCCCTTCCTTGGTGGTACCTTGGCATGTGAGCATCACCCCTCATCCCACTTTCCTGGGAATGGCACATGGGACAGAGCAAGGCATGGGTGGTGGTAGTGCATCCCCAAATTAAAGGTTTCATAGGAATCTAGGAATAAAACATCACCTCACACCCACACACAGTGATGCAGTTGCGGGGTTGACACTCGAGTGTCCAATGTGTGCCCATGGGAGATTTGTTTAGACTGAACTCTCGGAGGCAAAATATTTATCTTCTGAATGTTTTGTAAAGAGAACAGCCCTTCCAACAACTTTGGAAGCTAAATAAAAAATAATGTGGTCCTGGAAAGACCACGAATGTATTTGAGCTGTATCTTGCAAATTCAACCTAATGTGGATGGCCTAGAAGGGGGAAAAGGACCACCAGGAAATAACATAAAAATCAAGCAAAGTGAGAGCCGGGTTTTCAGATTTATCACATAGTGAATTAAAAACAAGTGGTGGCCTCCACAGCTTATAGTGAGAGATCTGCCTTGCTGTGTCAGCCTGCTCAGGTTTTTTTGGCACGTGCTGAAGTGTTTTACTCTGTTTTTACGTGTAAGGAAACAAACAGGCCCCTTGGGTATTGCTTACATTCAATACCTCTGGTGGGGAGGAAACCAGAGATCAAATTTGTACTAAACGTTATTCTTAACATGGTGGTGTAAAAGGCTTTTAAACTATTCTTAATTTAGCATTTCACCCAAGAGATCTTTCCAGGATGAAACAACAGTTCTAACGCCCTCGTGGTTTCAGTTTGAGAGGGAGTGAAGAGCTCTGGCTCTTCTCTGACACCCTGAAAAGTGTTAACAACTAGCAGGAGATGTAGGTGCAGTGTTAGATGTACATGGGTTTAGATCTATGGAAGTGAAGGCCCACCCAAAAATAGGTCCTGAGGAACTCACCACACACTGAGGAATTCTGTCTGATGAGCACAGGCTCAAAACCGGAGAAGCACAGAGCAGTCATGGTTTCAGAGCAGTCCAAATGCTCCTTGAGGGGCTTGTTTATAAAAGCAGTGGCTTTTTTCTGTTCAATCTGCATAAGTTTATGTAACATTTTCACTACTGCTTTGATTTGCTTCTGGCCAAAATATATTAGATTTTCTTCTTCTTTGAAGTAACAAGGAAGTGTTTGAACACTGCAGTGAAGGTCACGGAGAGCCTGAACTGACCAGAGCTTTTGTCAAAATAAAACAGGTTTATATCCATAAATATGTTTATATGTTAATACAGCAGTGTGATACCTTTGTACTTTCTAATGAGTTCTGCAAATATGTATTTTCTTTCTTATCTGCAGTCATGATAACTGCAAATTCTGTTATGCACTTGTATTACTGGAACCACTTAAAGGCCTCTCTCCTCTTTAGTCCTTTGAATTTTATGAAGACTTTCATTTAGAAAGTGGATTTTGATATTTGTGGACGTTGGCACCACCAGCAAATGCAGTTGGCTTCTGGTGTTATTTGTCAGGAAAATGTTTCCACTCTCAAGTTGGAATGAATGGTTCTTAGGAGGAGGCTGAGAACAGGCACACTTTTCATTGGGAGCTTCATCAAAAAAACCCAAACCCAGAACGTTTTGCCCACTTAGGCTGTCTCAACATTTATTTTTCAAAAATATTTACTCCTCTGCTAGGATATTAAAGCTTTCCTCGAGGATGCAGGTTCTTTTGCATTAGAGAGCTGCTTGATCACTGTGGATGTGTTTGTTGGTTTGGTATCCCGACAAAATCCAGTTAAATTGGTGCCACTGCTTTGTCCATAAAAGGCCTGTGCTGATAGACTTAATTTTTGTTTCTGATTTGTTAAATCTTGGCAATACAGCCATTGCAGATTTCATAGAAGAACATAATCCTCCTGAGAGATAGGATCAGGGCTTGCTTTTGTGTAGTTTGTGTTTTGATTTTGGTACTCCCTCTCCTCTCAGAACAGGCTTTTAAGCTCAGAATCACAGTTCATCTTATTACAGGAGTGGCCAAAGTGGCCAGTAGAGTTAATTGTCCTTTTTCTGTCTTAAAAGATGATTGAATCTATCCAGCAAAATGCCTGTGGGCTGGAACTGTGTGGTGATTTTCTGTGTAGAAGCTACAAACCCTTAGAAATCCTCTATATGACAACCCAACCATTCAATTATACACAGAAGCAATCCACTCCTCAGGATTTGGAACAGCTCTTCCAAGAATCTAGCAGTTGTTGTTTCAAGTACAGCAGCAGCAACGATTTCCTTCTAGAAATTGTTCTCTGAACACATTTGGCGGGGAACTGTAGAAACTCTTCTCATCATTCAGGAGGTGTTAGAATAGGCGGCTTTCAAGTAGCACGTGGGGAGAGGTGCCTTGGGATGAGATGTGTGACCTGAAACGTCCTGAGGGGAAAACACCCAGCTGGAGAGAAAGTTTATGAAAAGGAACCATATTCCTTGGAATTCACTGCTGAGTTGTGTGGTGTTTCTCAAGTGGGAGGTTTGACCAACCTGTGGATTCCGGTTTGTCCAAGACAGTCCTGTCGTTCACTGGAACTTGTTTAGCATGAACAGAAGTGGTGCTGGTTAATATGTCGCTCCTCAGCCTCTTTCACCTGGTTTGTGAGTCACTGTTTCAAAACTAGTAATGCTAATTTAAAATTAATCAGCATTTTAAAGAAGCTGGTCCGGGCTGCAGTGGCCCTGTAAACTCCACGGTGTGGGCTGTGCTCTCCGGCAACGCTGGCATCCCTGAGAAAGGAAAAGCTGCTTTTCCAGCAGCAGGAATGCTGAGCAACACCACTCCCCAGCTGGTGCTCTTTAACCCGGGGGTTTAACTGGGCTGGGGGTGCTTTGTTGTGTGGGGGTTATTTGCATTGGGATCACAGAGCTCCTATTCATGGCGCGGAGGAGGATCCAGACAGGTGGAAAAAGGAGGAGGAGTGCTGGAAGTTGAATGGGAGAGATACCCAGAAGCCAAACTTTCCTTTTGTGTTTTGCATTTTATTTGATGAAATGGACTGTTGTGTCCTTTGTGCTGCTGTGAATACGTGCCCATCTGCTCCAGCACGTCTGTGGGGTCTCCCGGTGCCCGCTCAGCTCTTGGCACGTTCAGCACAAAACTCTCCCTCGGCTGCCTCGTCCCCTCCAAAGGCAAATAAAGGTCAAGCTAAGTTGCAAAAGCAGTTTGGCAAAGCAGCTCTCCATCAGCTCTTGAACTTGGTGAAGCTTTCGTGCTCTTTGCTGTAAAAGCAAGTTTAATTTTGGTGCTTTTTAGATTTTATTGGTACTTGGGAATTGTGGGGGACCTTGAAATTCTGCCCACGGCTGGTTTGATTTAACTTTGCTTTAAAAAGGAACTGTCTAAGGATTCCCTTGGAGTGGTTGTTCCTTAAAGTGATTGCTGCAGCACAGCCTGGCTCAAAAAGATGAGTTCCCAGCAAAAAGAGAAGGAAAAAGCTCTAAGTTAGTTGAAAGCTTTTACTGAAGTTACATAAGTTTATTTGTAGAAATACTTGAACTCTTGTGGCTATTGTTATGAAGCATGTATAAAGAAAACTCACACTGATGCTCAAACTCAACTATGTAGCATTCTGGTCAAAATTCTGGTATTTTTTGAGATATATCTCATGTGTTTCTGAGCAATGCTGATGGATAAAGACAACTTTCAGCAGACACTGCCTGAGCTGGGGGTTGGGTGTAATCCTGAGGCCTCTCAGAAAATTCTAACTTTGAGAAAAAACAGCTCGTTAAAAGATGCATCGAATTTATGGGTTTGTAATTGACAGCCATGTGGATGAGTAACTGCTGGATTAATTTGGTTCGGTTCTGTATTCTGCATCCCTTATTTTACGAGCATAGCTGATGGGAAAAGCTGGGGAATTCAATCCGGGGTCCTGATGGGATGACCCCAGTTTCATCTTCCTGGGTTCACTAAAATGCCTTCAGCCCCGGAACTGCTGCGTTGTCTGTTGGGATTCCTCTCGTTTAGGTGCATTTAAAATCCTGATGCAGCCAAGAAAAACAGGGAGGTTTTAGTTATTTTAAGAATCAGTAGCTTGTGTTACACTCGGGGGTGGAAATGAGCAGCAAATGAGAATCGACCGAGGGCTGGATTTTTATGCCACTGGAATCTGTCAGAGTCCTGTTCCTGCTTTCCATGGGAAGCAGGGTAATCCATCAGCTGGGATCCCTGATCAGTCCTGCTGAAAATTGAAAGGTATCTTTGTTTTCAGACTGGGAATCTGCGATTAGGGTTGGTGTGCTGGACTGTGGGGAAGAGGAGAACTACGAGACCTGCAAGGAATACGGTATTCACTTTTACCCCACCTTTAGGGTAAGTGGCAGAACATCCTGCCTTAGGTAAATAATGCATGTTTTATGGTAATTAAAACCATAAAATTATGTATAACTCGTTGTTCTTTAACTGAACTTGCACTTTGCTTTTTCTGAGAAAGCTGCAAACTTGATAAAAGATTAATTTGAGGGTTTATTTGCTGAATGCAAGAGCTGATGCAGCTGTTTAGAGCAAGAATTCTGAATCTGGAAAAGTACGGTGTTGTTCCATTTATGTAACACTTCGTTTTAATAGATTCATTAGATAACAACAATTGGTACAAATATTTTTCAAATTCAGATGTTCATGATTATTAATATTGCGTTTAGTTTTGATGTGTGAAAGTAAAGGATACTCGTGGGAATTGCCTCATGAAAACAGCTGATTTCATGACCAATTAAAAATTTCCCCTTGATTGATCATTCACTATTTTTCTAATTAATTTCATAATTTGCTTAAACTGGCTTTTAGAAGGATCTCGGGTTAACCAGAAGTATCTACCACTGTTCATTTTTAAATCTAAATGCAATTTTTACCTTCTCTGTCTCTGCCAGTCTGTATCATCACATTATTAACTGTAAGGATGTGGTGGATGGGGGGGATTGAATAAAGTGTGTTTGTGATGGGAGAGAACAGGAGCCGTTTCACTGTAGGATTTGTGATCTTTTGCCCTGAGAGAAAAAACAGTATTTTTTTTAATCTTTAAAGTTTTAGGCGTAAATTGGAACTGAGGAACTCATTTTCCCTTTTATTTTCCATAGCAGAAGGTGGCCAAGCTCCCTTAGATCTCCTGTTTAACCACTGGAGGGAGTTGGGAAAATGTGAATTGTGTTCCAAGCATGTACAGAGCTGGTAACACAGACCTGGGAATGAGTTCATTTGGGTTAATGTTTGCAGTAATTTTCCTCTAAAAGTTGGCTTTATTGTTATCAGAGTTCTGAATGGTACACATGAGTTACCCTAAGGAAGGTGAGAAACAGGTCTTTGGAACCCGTAGATTTAGAGGGAAAACTCAAAGATGAAGATGTTTTGTACGTAGAGCTGTAAAAGTAAAAATTCTTGAAACCCATTCTTGGTTTTGTCTGATACAGTGACTTTTCTTTTGTCCCCCATAGTACTTCAAAGCATTTACAAAGCAGTTTACTACTGGAGAAAACTACCAAGGTAAGAATATCCAACTGTAAGGAATGCCAGAGCAGTTTTCCTGTGAGCCAGGGATGTGCCACACCACAAGCAAAATCCTTTTGCCCATCAGTTAGTTTGGACAGAGAAGGGATGGACACCAAATAGCTTTTCAAGACAGGATATTCCAAGTACTGTATGAAAATGGAGTATTAGGCAGAATTTTAGACAGGCAAAACGTTTGCTCAAGAACTTAGGGCTCACATGCCTCATTTTTCTTTTAAATAAAGTTCTTGATTTTCCCAAATGTCTTGATAATTTTTTTTAAATTCCCCTTTTTTTAACCCCACACCTCGTCAGCAGGGGATCCAATTTGCTCTGGTGCCTTTTGATCCGCGAGCCACTTTTCAGGCATCCTGAATTGCAGTGGGAGAGCCCCTGTTCAGATGTTGCCTAACTGAAACCAGGCTTATCCCCTGTGTGTGTGACGGGATCACAGCTTGAGGTGGTTTGTCTGGGACAAAAGTGATGTTGTGTCTTTCACTGGATTAACATTGAAAGGGCCAGAGGTCAGAGGAGAGACCACCTGCACCATTAACCCTTCCTGGCCAAGAGAGCCACACTGGTACCTGCTGCCTTTTGGCATTTGTGACAGTTGCTGCTTTTTAATTGGTTTCTCTTCAAGCAAATCAAATATTCTCACACTCCAGTTATTTTTCCTCGTGTTGTTAACTGGCCCACTTGGTAGGATTGATACACCTTGGCAGTTTTTTATTCATGATTGATACTCTCACTGCAAAAAAGCTCCTGAAGGTGCCCACACCAACTACTGTGAAAATGAGCACAAATTTAGAATCAAGCACTGTTTGAAGAGAAAATCAGCCAGGCAGGCAGATGGGTAGCTTTGGAAAAGCCTTGAAGTTGTATTAATTTTGGGGTTGGGACGACAGCTTTTAAACGTGATCTTGTATTAACATTAAAATGAAATCCTGCAACTCAATCCTTAGTTCTTCAGCCAAATAGTGTTCTGGGTTGTAAGTCTAAATTTAAAGCAAAATCCTGGCGCAGCGCAGCATGAGAAAACCTGCCTGCGCAGGAACTCACATTCACAGAAAACCTCCTTGGGAGTCATTTCCCCCAGTTTTTGAAGGGGTTGTATTTTTTTGTAACCTGTTCTCAGCAGGAGCAGATCGAGAGCTGCAAACAGTCCGTCAGATGATGATTAGCTTCCTCCAGAACCATTCCCAGGAGGTCAGACCACCTGCTTGCCCACCACTGGACCCAGTTTGGTAAGTTCCTTGTTTCAAATGGAGCTGTTTAGTTAATGACATAAAATACAAAAGGTCCTATTAAAGATGAAGCGAGTTTTTTTCCCTACTGTCAGTTCTGCTGTGAGATTGTAAAAGGAAAATCCATAAATAACAGGGGGTGGATTACATTCTAAATTTCTTTTCTTTTGTTAAAAGGTCCAGTGATATTACTTCTCTTTTTGACAAGAACAGCCACCATTACACTGCCATTGTGTTTGAAAGCAACAGCTCCTACGTGGGACGAGAGGTAACTGTGCCTTCTGAACGACAGAAGGTCTGGGAATGAGTGTTGGCATAACACAGCTGAATTTTAGGTTATTTAGCCAAGCAGCAAACTGCTTCCAGGACTGAATTCAAGGGTCGTAAAGGGCAGGTCATGCCTGTTTGAGGGATCACAAAGCCAAGGGATTTCCTAGGGCGGTGCTTCAGTCACACAGAGGAACTTGCTTACAAAAGAATGTGATGTCATGTTGACTTCTTCCATTCATATTTCAGTGGAAGATTAATTTATCAACCTCACTGTTGGCACAGTTCTTTTTTTCTTTCAAGATTTGGAAGATTACAGGAAAAATATTGTCAGATTATGTTGTTGTTTTGTTACTGCTGGAGAACCATTTGTGATATTTGTTCTTCTGGGCAACTTTTATGGTTTCAACTGTGGATAATAATCTAAAATCTCGGGTTCCCTTTCTTCACATGTAGATGTTGGGAAATTCTGTTCTAAATGAAGATGATAGCATAAAATTATTTTCACATCTCTGAGACGTGGAGGAAGTCTTTGGTTTCTGCTTCCCCCACTCCATCAATGAAATATTTGATTTGGCATCTTTTCCCCACCTAATGAGCCTGCTGTTAGCTTAGGCAACTGCTGCTTTTCTCCTTCTGCCAAGATCTAGGATAAGTGAAGAAAATGAATTGCATAATTATCTAGGCATGATCTGTGTAGAAACATCCAATGTCTGCAAAATGTTTCTAATTAGATTTGATGCTGAGATGGCCCAGTTGCAGGAGGGGAGGAGAATGTGCTGCCAAAAGGGAGAACCACTTTGGGAAGCAGGCTGCTCTGCTCCCAGGCATTTGTTTTTGGAAGCTGCTGTGTTGATACAAGTGAGCATTACTGAAGAAATGAGAAGATTATAAAGTTCTTCAGCTTTTTATCACACTTGCACTGATTTTTTTTTTTACCTGCTGCTACAGAGGAAGACTGGGAGCCATCTGATTAACACAAAGTGGAGTCTGCCTTCAGAGGAGAAGATGTTTGCTAATGTCCTGTAGCATTTTAGCTTTATAGAATAGTTCAGTGAAATAGAAAATAGCATTGTTTTCACGTTCACAAGGTAAGGCAATATGGGCAAACCTGACAGGGGTCCCAACTCCTGAAGAAGGGAAGGCCACGTGTCATCACTGTGACAGAAGGAAGGAGGCAAAGACCAGGATAGACCAAGAGAAATAATTAAAGAAAAGGAAGATAGGAGTAATAATTTCCAGAAAAGAGTAAATCTTCTTGAAGTGCAGTTGTTACTGTGCACAGAACACTCATAGCTGCACTTCTTTGGCAAACAGCTTCATCATGCCCTGAGAGGGTGATGCACTTCACCCATTTATGTGTTTTGTCCTACAAGGTTGTCTATTCCTTGAGCAATGTGTAATTCATGTCATCTTTTCGTTACCCAGGTGATCTTAGACTTGATCCAGTATGAAAACATCGTGGTGAGGAGGGCCCTGGATTCTGACAAGGCTTTCCTGGAGAAACTGGGTATTGCCTCAGTCCCCTCGTGCTACTTGATCCAACCAAATGGGTCCCATGGCTTAATTAACAAGTAAGTAATTATCGGTCAGAGCAGTATGAGGAGGTTCATTTAAGTTATTAAAAAAACCTTTTATGGATTCCTTTCACACAAAGCAAATTATTCTGTATCATCCTTTTGCCTGTGATAATGACATTGTGTCCTGGCATGTCATCAATGCACTGCACTGACTGAAGTTGTGTGTTACCTCTCTTATCAGTAAGAGACCTAATACTGCTTTTAGTTACCGCTGTTGCCTATTTATAGCTTTAATTTATTACTGTGATACATCTGAAAGGGGAAAAACTTCAGAATAAAAGCGGAAAAAAATAAACCATCCAAGTTCTTAAAAAAACTCCCTTGATTCTAAGTCAAGATGCTTGTTCCACGTGAACATTTTTTTTGTGTAAAGTGAACAAATGTTTTGATGGACGTTATTTGTTCTTATTTTGAATGGATTTTCTTATTTTGAATGGAATTTCACACCACTAATCCAAATTGTTGTTGCTGAATTGAACGTTATTTCACTTCACTCAGGACGGAAAACACACTGTGCTTGCCCTAGGACTGGAAAACATGAACCAAAGTGAACACCTTGTTTTATAAATATGCTAATTTGCTTTGGACATGCACTTAGTCTGAGATTAAAAGTAATCTCTCTTTGTTGTCCGTTTATGTGCAGTTTGAAGCCTCTCCGGTCTTTCTTTTCTTCGTATTTAAAGTCACTGCCAGGTGTAAGGAAAAAGCTCCTTTTGCCACTGCAGCTGCCAGCTCAAGAAAACAAAGAGGAGGGCACAGAAATCAAGGTGTGGAAAGAGTTTGATAAGTAAGTGATAGCCTTGATTTTCAGATCAATACTTGGTTATTAAAATTTACTTTGCAGGTTTGTTTTTTTTTTGCCCCGGGGGAAGCTATGCTGTAATTTATAATAAAATCCTAGTGCAGTTCCAGATTTCACTTCATTCCATCCCAGAGGATGCACCTTGACTTTGAACAGGTTGATCACTACTGAGTGCTCTGCATCCTTCTGCTGTGTCAAGTTAAAGGTGTTCACGCTTAATACTGGGGGAATTTAAAACTCTGAGCAGAGCTTTCAGCTGCTGCTTCAGCTTCATCCCTTCAGGTGTATTCGGGTAACACTTGGGAATTGCTTTAATTTCAGCATCAAGCTTACAAATTGGGAGCAGCTTTTCCAACAATTCACAGGTGACATTACTGAGGGCTGCCAGTGTTCTGGTTTTAGCAGCATCTGCCCCGCTGTGGAAGGAGTATTTTGCTCCAAAAGTCTCGTTAAATACTCAGTTGGCTTCAAAATGGGAAGAACCTATTGCCCATTGCCTGAAATGTATATAAATCACTGATTGGAAATGTTGGAAAGCCTCAGGAAGTAATCTGTGTGTCTGAAAAACTGAGTAGTAAAATAAAAAGCTGTATAATTTCCGTAGAAAAGGAGAGTTCTCTGTATGTGTGTAACACTTGAAACAGTGCTCACTAAAAAGTGCTGCCAACAGCAAGTATAATAGAAAATACTGAAGTCACTGGAAAAGATGTTTATCATCCCAAATCCCAAAGGTTTATCTTCGCCCTCTTTCTCTCTTTGTGTGAGAGAAGGATGTAAAGCCTTTGCAGAGAGATAATCCCTCAGCATCTTTAGATGGAAAGATGTAGGACTGAGTGCTTTAATTTAGTACTTATTTTCCTTTCATAGACACTATTAGTGTCATCTTCTTTCAATGGCTATTATGAAGTCCTTTATATGAAACATTCTCTTAGCAAAACAACTTAGTTAAATTGAGCTGCTTTCCAGCAAGGCAAAATCCTGGTTGACATGAATCTCCAGTCCAAGTACCTTCTAAATAGGATCCTGTGGGAGAACCTGCTGCATTCATATGGATGTCTCTTTATTTAAGAAACTTGATGCAGAATTTTGCTGGGTTTTAAGGTTTAAGTGAGTACATTATTAATTAAGGAGATAGATTCAGAATAACTCTGTAGTTTGAGCTGTTAAGGTATAGAATATTCTGTATTTTAATATGTTCTTTCCTGTATGTAATTTAGGAGGTGGGGCCAGCCGATTTCTTGAATGGTTATTTTTTAATTCTGTGTGGTTTTAGGGACAATAGTGCTGCTGAGCACAAGAAATCTTAACTATTAACTATGTGAAATTCTGTTTTTTTCAGTTCCTTTGCTCTGTCTCACACTACCTGAAGTTTGTGCTCTGGAAGCACTGACAGCTGAGGGGGGTGTGCTTGATACATTTGTGCTTTGTAAAGTGTTTTTTGTCATGAAGATGTTTGGTTGTGAGAAGGAACAATTAAAATGTTTGATTTGTTTTACATGCTTTGCTTTGACCTGTCATAAGGTGCCTGATTCTGCCTCAAGAGCTGGTGTGATTTAACTGGTACATAAAGGACCTGCAGTAAAACTGCTGCATTTGGGAGCGAATTTCTAAGCCCAGTCCTTTCCAACACTGACATTTGCAGCCCTGTCTGTGCCCCTGCTCTGTGTTTAATCCACTGCTGTTGAGCAGAATTCTCCCTTTGTCCATCACATGCCGTTTTTGTGTTTGTGGCCAACCCAGCAGAGAAGCTGTAATTTCCTTCCACCGCTCATTTCCTTGCTGACAGTGCCAGGGCTGTAATTTCATGGCAAGGTAAAGCTGGCTGAGAGGCGGAAAAGTTTAGTCAAATATTAAAAAAAACACCCCACTTTCTGAAGAGTGATTGTGCTTCATTTGTCCAAACCCTGAAGAGAAGGAAAGAGTCCAACAAAGTGACACCAACCTGAGCACCCGGGGCGGGGTAACTGCAGTCACTGGGGGGCTGAGGCTTTAATGACACCTCTCTCTATCAATTTTCTCTTCATGGCTGGTGAGCAAACAAGCAAAAGAAAGCTGCCAGGCTCTCCCATGATTTGTGTGTTTTCCAGGACCAAGCTGTACATGGCTGACCTTGAGTCAGGATTGCATTTCCTGCTCAGGGTGGAACTCGCCACGCACAAGACACTCGAGGGAGCTGAGCTCAAGACCTTCAAGGATTTTGTCACCATCTCTGCCAAGGTACACACTTCTAGTCTTTGATTATTTGTAAGAATGAAGCGACTCCACCGTCCAATTTATTGTGGGGCAAAGGTCTCTCAGAGTGTCTTTCGCAGGGTTTCAATATGTGCATCCTCAGTAGCTTACAAAAGAGTTTTGTGGGTTTATTTACGTGTTGTTTTGGAAGTATTTCATGCTGCTCTGACATACTTACAGGGTTAAAATGCATTTTAATTTAATCTTAGAGGGCTCAAAATTAAATAAAGCTTAAGTAGTCTGCAGCATATTGAACAGCCACTGTAAATATAGTCCATTTATCAGATTTTCGGGATAAGTAGCTACTGTAACTCGGTGGGATTAAAACAACCTTTGTTTGTCATTCTTGACTTTTGGATTTCATTAATGCACACTTGGCAAATGGTGTTCTGTTTAGAGATCTTAACAGCTTCTGTCTAAATTTGGAATATAATGGAGGTACTGAATGTAACTGATTGAGTGTTTCAAAATAACGGAGGTATTGAATATTAATGAGTATTTAAAAAATAAAGATGCTCATGTGTTACATTTGAAATATAATGTGATACGAATTGAAAAAAATTAAAGTAATTTTACTTTATAATGCCAGTTTACTGAAGTGACCAATGTCTCTTTATATTTACTTACAGTGTAGCTACCACTACGTTTTATTTTAAAACAGTGAATCGATAACTATTAAGGGAATAATAAGGCCTATATGAACCATTTCCAGATATCTGGATTTATCTGAAAATCAGACAGACAGTTTCTTACCCCCCTTTCCTCCCCCCTGCAGCCATCAGAGGTCAGAAATCTCTCACTGGCCTCATTTCTTTAAGAAAGTGTGGTGCTAATCTTTCCATCATATTATCCCTAAAACATCCTCTGCTCTTCCTGATGGCTCCTGGCCAGCTCATGTCATTTGCTTCCCTGGCTATTAGTGCAGAAATTGGGAATGCTCTCTTTTGGGTCCCTGCTCAGCTCCACCTGCCCTTGCAGGATGGGCTGCTGGCCTTTGTTTGCATTTTTTTGTGTGTGATGTAACATTTTCCTTGTATCTCCCATTCATTGTTTGCAGGTGATTTTGGTAGGAAACCTTTTTTACTCTTCTCCTGTTTATAGGGAGGATCAGCCCAAAGTCACAGAGGTGTCTGGTTCCCTGCTTGGGGAATTTTCACTACTGAAATCCTGCTCCCTCTAGAAGGTTCCTAAAGGATGGTGGGCACGCTCAACTTAATTCTATAGCAATCACAGCCCTAATTAAAGCAAAATAACCATTTCTGGTGTAAAATCGTGGCCTCACCACTGACTTACAGTCCCTCACTCTCATCTGCCAGTCTGGGGCTTCTGTAAGTTCCAAGGTAAGGAAGTGACTGTTTCCAAATCACTTTGGAAATCACTATTACACAAACGAGAAGGAAAACGCTCTTCTGGATAACCAGCTTCTCAACTGACAGAAATCTGACCAAAAAGAACTATTTTTTGTGATTCATCTCCTAAGAGGGAGAAGGATTTCAGCCTCCCTGATTCACTGAGGTGTTACCTCTGCTCAGAGCCACATTCTGAATTGAATTACCCTGATGTGAAATTCTATATAATCTGTCCAAAGTTATTCCATGCAATTCCTGCTTGTTATTCAGTACCTTCATTTTTAATATTCTGCACATTAAACTTGTTAGTTTTGTAAGCCCAACTGAGTGTGAGATGGCTTGTCACTGAAAGCAGAACAAGCAGTTAATTTGCTTATAATCTGAAGCATTTTTAAGGCAGGAAAACATTTAGATGACGACAAAAGTGTCTCGCTGATGATGAGATTTGGGCTTTAAAATATTGTTTTACTTGGTTTTTTTTTTGTTCTTCTCAGCTTTTTCCTGGCCGTCAGCCTGTGGTAAAGTTGTTAGAGACCTTGCAAGAGTGGCTGGTGAGCCTTCCATTAGACAAAATCCCTTATGATGCTATTCTGGATCTGGTCAACAACAAAATGCGGGTAAGCTGGTCCCAGTTTCCAGCAGAAAATGCAGCATTAGTAAAGGATAAGATTCTCTGTAAATCTAAGACATCACTTACTGATGGTCCCTCAGTCATAATGGAGTTATAAGAAGGTTAAAATGAAAATAAAGTGAATTCATTACGGGGGGGGGGAATAAACAAACAAACAAAAAACCCCACAATCCTGGCTGGGTTTATAATGAGCAAGCAATACCTGTTCCCTAACGTCAGCTTCCAGGGATCCAAGATTCCCAGTGGGTCTTCTGGGCTTTGCTGTGCCTGTTATCAGCAGGATTCTCTTGAAGGTCAGAGTTGAAGTGATGGGAGATTGACCCGCTGAAACGGGCGTTATTCCCGAAGAGTTTCCCCAAATACTCTTAAATTTCCTGGCATGCAAAGGCCTTGCTGGAATCCCACCCCACTCTGGCAATCGAACCCCTGTGACAGGGCTGTCTCTGCCCAGAAATTCATAAGAACCTTCCCTCCCTATTTGCTCTCTGAAATTTGGAGACCTCCTGTGTGTTTTAGGAAGCAGAGAGAGAAGGCTCGGAAGCTAAAACCTTGCACCGGATTTGGGGTCTAAGGACTAAGAAGTGGGTTTGTTTTAAGAAGAAACAATATTAAATTCTGCATCTTAACCTGTTAAGGTTGTACCACCGGGAGTCACGTAAACCTGGCGGAGTAATACGGAATTTTTAACGTGCCCAGGGGAACTGGGGCTCTGTCAGAGTTTACAGTAATATTTTTGTGGGGGTTTTGTTCGTGCTTGTTCTTAAAAAAAGTCACTTCACAGGTGAAGCTACTTCGTGTGGTCTGCCAGGCTAATTTTAGTAGGTTTGACATCCGTATTTTGCATATCCTGCAAGAGGGTTGAGTTTTCTAAAGGTGCATCAGAGCATCTCGGACTTAAGGGTTGTTGTTCTAGGTTTAAAATTCATTTGCCTTAAGCATGAATTCATTAGCAACAAGTGCAGAGAAAGTAATTGACTGTTCTTTAACCTCAATTCCATGTAGGATCAGCTGTGCTTTTACGTTGAGTAGTACATTGAGGTCCCAGAGTTGCATCTATCCTAAATACACCTCTTTTTTTTTTTTTTTTCCCCTTTTTTTTTTTCCCCTTTTTTTTTTTTCCCAGATTTCTGGGATATTTCTCACTAAGAAGGTTCAGTGGGTTGGCTGCCAGGGCAGCAGACCAGAGCTGAGAGGTTACAGCTGCTCCCTTTGGAAGCTCTTCCACACCCTCACTGTTCAAGCTGCACTGAGACCAAAAGCCTTGATAAATACAGGTAAACAGCACTTTTTTGTGTGTGTGTGTTTAAATCCTCAGTGAAATACATCTGTGGAGGGCAGTGGCTGCAGGTCTGTACCAGCAGGGGTCAGGGCTTTGCTGCAGCTGGAAGGTTTTGCTTAGAAATGCGGTAAATAAAGTGTGTGTGGCCCTGAAGCTGGGAGTGATAAAGCAGAAAACAA
>VXAY01002930.1:116562-128630 GCA_013399855.1 Oxyruncus cristatus | reverse complement strand
AAAAAAAGGGGGGGGGGAGAGAATTTCAAACAAAGAAATTTCGAGCTCCCTGAAAAAGGATGAAAATTCTTCAGGTCACCTGAGGTTGCACTGGGAATTCAATTTGAGAAGAACGAGATTTAACCATGGAATTTAGTAGCCATAAAGGATGTACAAGCATTAGCTGATCCCTCTGTAATGTTATTTATGAAATACTGAATGTTATGACTGTTTTGGATTGTTTTTTTTTTTTTTCAGCTGAATGTACCTGTCATTAATCTCTGCAATGATTTACTACTTTGCCAGCACTCTGTAAAATTGCTTGGTTTTGGACTCACAGCATCTTGTGAAGCAGAGTGTTAATATTCTGGTGATGATTCCTATTTAAGAAACATGCTGGGTATATAATCTGTTTCCTTCACCCAATGAAATTAGAATTATTAGTGCTAAAATATTGGCCTTCATATATTTTTATTCTTACCAGGACAGCACTGTATTTGGTTACAATTCTATTTAGTTCTCATTTAAAGCCTTTTAAATGTCTTTTCCAAGGAATATGAGAATTATAGACGGACTGTTACTAAACCATAAACCTCAGAAATTTGCCATTTGCCACTTGCTGATTGCATATTAAAAAACTATTTCATTATTTCAAATTACAGATACGTGTGTTTGCCCAGAATTATTTGCAATCGCAGTGAAAATCTTCCAAATCTTAAAAGTTCTCCCGCAGAATAGGGAATGTTTCTGGTAGTAAATCATTCTGTTGTTTATTTTTGTTGTTCTCTTTGTTTTCTTTGTTTTGCATAGGTCAGTGGGTTAAATTTCTTCCATTTAATGCTGTGAGTTTGGGGGGGTTTGCACTGGATGATTTTCAGCTGTTCGGGATCCTGCATAAGTTAAATTCCCCTTTTGTGCCACTTGCCAAGAGTGTCCTGATTAAACCTAAAACAATTCTCAATATTTAACCCTGCAAAATCACACCTTAAACTGTGTGTTTTGAACCTGAGCTGGAGTCAAATCTGAAGTTAAAAATGCAGGGCAGGACCTGAGAACTCTTTGGCACAGTTAACCCCTGGCTGGAAATCGGGGCAGAGATGTGATGATCACTTCTTACAGCCAAAGAATTGGGTCAGTCTGAGACTGTGGGATTATGTCTTGGGAGGTTTTCCTCTCCTTATTGCTTGTTTAAATCCCATCTACTAAAAAGCATGATGTACTCCCTAATCCTTCCCACCACAGGTAGGGTTTTATGCTTCTTGTCCACTTTAAAGATTAGGGTTACCCTGAATTGCAGTAGTTTGGGGAGGAGAGAGAAAAGGAGGATTACACGATGATACATGGCAGATGTTAATAGAAGACTCATCTCGGGGCTGATAAAGGAAAAACAAACGAAATGAGCCATTTTGCAATCGTTTGTTTTCTTTGGGAAGCAGACGAGCTCCTCTCCAGCGTTTGCTCCGGGTGAACCCGCTGTGGATTTAGTGAGAAAATGCCTTTACGGGGCGACACTTGAAATGTTTTATGTGGTGAAGGGCGAAATTTTGAACCTGCAGTGGGAGCAGCACGAGGGCTCTGAAGGAACTCGGAGCAGAACTGCTCACGCCCAAGGATGTGTCAAACCACGGCGGAAATCAAGCCCCTTATAATGAGAGAAATCATTTTAAAGAAAGGAGGTTTTAGATAACGGGATCTGTTGGTGTGAATAAGGCAGGCTCGGGGATTTTATAATGAATTGTCTGGATTCTTTCTTAATCTAGTGCTGAATTTGAAAGATCTCCCCACAAAATGAATGTTCAGGAGGGTAACAGACACAATTGAATTTTTGTGTGAACCTCTTCCTCCACATAATTTGCAGGTAGTTACTTTGGTTGTGTTTGTTGTTGTTGGTTTTTTTCCCTAAGTACGTATTTTAGTATAAATAATGAAACTGCTCTGCCTGAAATTTTCCTTTCAACTTTCCGAAATTATTTTCCAGCCTTTCTTTTAATACAGTAATTTAATCTGCTTTAATCTCATAGCTTTTATTTATACATGTCTGTTCAATCACGTTTATTGGAGGGGCTGAGGAGAGATTGGTTGCTTTTCAGGATTTCTTTCTGACTTTAAAGACTTCTTTTTGCTGCTGTGTTTGAGAATATCGTGGTGTTATTCTAAATAAAGGTGCAAGGACAGTCTACGTGTATTTTTTATATACATGACAAGAGTGCTCTGATGGTTTGAGCAGGTTTTGTTTGAGGATATTTTTTCTTCCAAAAAACAATGCAATAGTAAATTATTCCAGTGTTCAGCAGCAGGAGGCTGTAATTTGATCAATCTGCACCATAAAATGTGTTTAATTTGACAAGTGTGTGTTCATGGTAACACAGAGTACATTTTTTAATGCATTTTGACATAATTTACTGGGTCAATTAAGCGTGAATCAGAAATTCTGTGAGACAGAGGTGAAACCATTAGGATTTCAACAAATTATGTCAGGTTTTCAAGACACTTGGAGATGAAAGAACTACCTGCTGACACAATAAAGGCCACAAAGTTCTCCATCTGAGGAGACCTTATTTTACCTCAGAATTAATTATTATCTAGTTAGTATAAAAGTGTGAGTGTTACAGAATAATAATGTGCTTGTGTTTATTTTAGGAGAGATTCCTGATTCACTCTTGAAAGTGTAAACGTTGCTCAGCAGCTGTTCTGTGGGTGCATTCTCTGCCTGCCAAAAAAGCTGTGGAATTAATAAGTGTAATGAGATTCTGGTGCTCTAATTCCTCAGTAACACACAGGCATCACAGGCACCTTGGGAAATACTGCCCTGAGGGGGTTTGACTCCTGATTTCCCAGTAGAAGGATCACCATAACTTCAGTGCCTGGGCATAAACCTCGTGTGATGCCTACCATAAATATTCATTTAGTTATTGGGCAAGATATCGGAGAAAGTCTCTGCTTCCAGAAGAATTGTGCCACACAGACAGTGTGACCTTTGCATGTTTTAGCAATTTCACAATGTACTCTGGTAAAAATTAATGTCTGGCTCTCATTTAACTGAGTTTGTTCCTCCCCTCCTTGAATTGTCAGATACTCTTTGAAAGGAGAAATTTCACTGTAGAGAATGCTTGACCTTTAACTTTTATTTTAATGTGTTGTTCGGGGTAACTTTCAGCACAACTATACAGACTAAATGGGTTGGCTTGTATTGGTATAAACAGCTACTTTGCATTTTTTAATGCTCTATTTTAATGCAGTGTTGCTCAATTAGGATTTTGGGAACCTCAGTGTGTTGGGAATAATTCCCCTGTAGTTGTGTCTGATACCCCAGCCAAGCTTTCCAACCAGTGTGTTGTGGAAAGTACTGTTTGAGAGCACTCTAAGCTCTATTTATTGCCAAAGAATTGGGGTTCTAAATGTCTCACCTCAACTACTTAGCGGCAGTGTTATAAATGAGCTACTTAGAGACAGTATTATGTATAATTTTGTTGGAGGGGGTATTTTTTCAAAGAACTGTGTGAAGCTTTAAGTCCCTCTAAGATCTTTGTGACTTATTTTTATATAAATTCTGTATGGTGAAACACTTGTGCCCTGGATATCTTTAAGTTACGAAGGTGACTGTTGTTAGAGCCAGGTGTAAATTTGCACGGAACAGGAGTGGTGCAATGTTTCCTCCCCTTTTCCCCCAGCCCCCTTTTGATGCTGAAGTGCCTGTGTTTGCCCAGAAGGGGCTGAATAAACCTGTCCCTTGTGCCGTAGGTCTCGAGGACAGTCCCCAAATCGTGCTGCAGGTCATGAGGAGGTACATCCAGCACTTCTTCGGCTGCAGGGCTTGTGCTCAGCACTTCGAAGAGATGGCCAGAGAGTCCATGGATTCCGTGAAAACCTTGGACAAGGCCGTCCTGTGGCTCTGGGAGAAGCACAACGTGGTGAACAACAGGCTGGCAGGTATGGGAGAGACACACCTGAGAGACTGTTCCCGTGCCCTTGTGGGATATAGTGAGAAAACACCATTCTCAAAGGTAGTTTCTCCTGAAATTTCACCTGTTGCTTGATGAGAGGATCTTTCTGGACTCCACATCAAAACCTTCTCAAAAAAGGGCTAATAAAGGTGGATAAAAATTAATCACATTTCTTTCTGTAACACTTTAAATAGAGTTTAAAACCTGTCCTTCTTTTGTTCTGGAGCAACACTGAGTGGAAAAATATAATTGAACAAGAGACTTTCTCAGGATAAAAGAGCCTGAATTATTGACAGATCAGCAGTGGAATAAAATAAAATTGCTGCATGAGGGAAATCTGTGCCCCCCTCTAGATCATTGTGTTTTCAGTTAGACTAAAAGTGCTGTTAAAATACTGGTTATGTTTAATCCCTTCTGTTATGGGGGTATCAAGTAACTAAAGCACTAAAGAAAATTGGTTTCTCTTCGCACTAAATCCCTGTCTGCTGTTATGGATCTGGGTAATGTAGCATTAGTTACAATTTAAATGTGCTACATTGTGTTCATATTATGGAGATCTATGAAGTATTAAATACTGTTGTGAGCACAAACAGTTTTGTCTCCTTCCTCCAAGGAGGAGGAAAGGAAATGATAAGGCATCAAACAAAAAACATCCCCCCCAATTTTCGGTTGCAGTTGCTGGGCTGACCACAGAACCAGGCGACTCCCCTTGGCTTGGACTGGCTGAGTGGTGGAGCAATACACTTATTTAGAGCATTAAGGTATTGGAAAACTCACGGGGGATATTGATTTAGGTGATGCAACAGCCGGCTGAAATACCCTTTTAGGGAGAAGCATCAACCCCCCCCCCCCGGAATAAATAACAATGGTAAATTATGCTTTTCAAGTTTGCTAAAATTTCTCCACGGGACAGTGATGTATTTTCACCCTTAAAAGCTGCCTCTGTAGTCGTGGTCACACGTGTGGCTTTCCCGTGAGAAATGGTGTTTGGGCAATGGAAACACCTTGGCACAGCCTTGGGGTGGGTCATGAGGTGCTCGGGTATGGCTCTGATTCCCTGTGGAATAATTCCCTGTTGCTTCAGAAAGGGCAGAATTTACAGCGTTTTCCTATCTGGCAGCAAAACACAAGGCACGGGGAATTTTCTGTTTGTAATCCCACCGTAATTCATTGCGTTTCTACTTTCCCTGTTGAAACAGTTTGATCACTGAGTGTTCTTTAAGGTAAAAAGGCAGATTTGCTCTCTTGCTCGTACACATCAAGGAGACACATTTTAAAGCATTCTTTGAATCCCTGTTTTACTTAAAATCATGGGGAAGCTTCCTGCCTTTAAAAAGAATATAAAATAATAATAATAATAGTAATGCTACTACTACTAATAATAAAACCAAGAGTCTGTATTTTTTAATACATTTTAAATGTTAGTGTACTAATAACAGCCAGCTAAATAAATTTAGCTTTTTCTTGCAAGTTGTTTTTTTTTTCCCCAAAAATTATCTCCATCCACGTTTTCAAATGTTATTTTTTCAAGTCTGACACCAGCTCCAGCCTTCAGCTCTGCTGTGAGCATCTGAGATGTCCAAACTGCATCTAATCCAGGGCAGCACTGCAGGTTTAAAGGCTAAAAGAAAGAAAAAAAAAAAAAGCTAAAAAATACATCTTAAATGTAAGAATGGTTTTTCAAGTACCAAACCCGGTTCGCTCCGGCAATAATGCAAAGCTGTGGAAAAGCAAGCTTAGGATGGAATGATTCACGGCACAGAAACATGAAAATATCAGAGTCTTCGGCCTTGAGGCTGCTCCTGCAACCCAGGCAGAGAACGCAGGGATTAAGGAGCACGGAGTGAAAAGAGCAGCTTGTTTTGCACCATAATTCAGGTTTTAACCCTGAAGGGCCCACGTGGTCGTGTCTTCCTGCCTCCTGGAAGCAGCAATTGCAGGAGCTCGGGCTGGGATTCCAGTGCTGCAGCTTTTCCTGGGAGAAAAGGCAAATAATTATCAGTTTGTTGTTTGTATTTTGAAACGCTTCGGGTCAGAATTGACGCGTCCCTGAGGGAACTTCTGAATTTCCGGATTTGTTTGTGGTTGTCTTGGTTTAGTACAAACATTTTTGTGCTGTGGGGTGTTTTTTGAACGACCCCACTGTTTGTGAGGGGGAAGTACTCTCTGTGAGAGGTGCCTGGTGGTTCAGCTTTCCCGGTTCATTCCCTGATTTTTATTCTGATATTTATTTTTACTGTGTTGTTTTTTTTTTTTTCTCCTCCCGATCAGGCGATTTGACTGAAGATCCAAAATTTCCCAAAGTTCAGTGGCCGACTCCAGACATTTGTCCTGCATGTCACGAGGAAATTAAAGGACTGCACAGCTGGAATGAAGAGCAAGTCCTGCAGTTCCTGAAATCCCACTACAACAGCGACAATATTCTGTACAAATACACCGAGAGCCAGGCTGACTCCAGTGACCCCGAGCAGGGAGACACCAGGGAGGGGAAGGACAAAAACCTGCTGAAGAAACCGGGGGGAAACAGAGAAAATAAGATCCAGGATAAGGAAAACTTGGTAGATTCGGGCTCTAAGGAGTTAGAGAAGCCGGGAAGGAATCCCCAAGCTGTTCAAGGTAGTGGGAAAAACGCGGCGGCGTTGGTGAACCTCAAAGAGAGCAGGCAGGCCGTGTCCTTCCTAGGGATTGGCTTTTCCAACATCGACATGAGTCTCTGTGTCATCCTCTACGTGGCCTCCTCCCTGTTTTTGATGATCATGTACTTTTTTTTCAGGATGAGATCCAAGAGGTGGAAGGTGAAGTATTACCGGTCCTCGGTGTAGGAGTTCTCCGCGCATGTGGCTGTTCGGTCCCAGGCACAGCTTTAATCTTTACGATCAGGGATTTTGTACACAGTATTCCTTGTTGCAGAGCCCTTTGTCCCGAGGCATTTCCAGGTGTTGGAGGCGAGGAGCTGGCTGTGAGCAGCCGAGGCACACGTGGCTGTGCTCTGGAGGGAGCGTTGCATGTGTCAGTGCAGATTTTTCCATGACTTACCACCGACATCCTTTACTCATTTTCGGAGTAAACATTGCATTATGCAATCCACTGTGCCTGCTGTGGGAGAAATTGGATATTGTTTTGTGTACTTTGAGTCAGGTGTTATTTTTTTTTGGTTTTTTTTTTAGTTTATTCAGGGCTGGTTTCACCTCCCCGAGAGCTGAACAGTTCCAGTGGTACTTTGGCTGCTTCCTTTGGAGGAGCAAGAATTCTGAGGGTTTGGGGTTTTTTTTTCAGGAAACGAGTTTTATTCCAATTAAACCATTTCTAAACCTCTGTGACTTTCTGAAACATTATTTACATGGCATATTGAAAGGGGAAAGCATCCTGTGTTCAAACCATTCTTGTGCATTCCAGCCAAGGATGTGTGTGTGACTGCCTGGATGTGAGTTTTGGGGCAGTCTGTGTCTCAATTAGCAGCCTGATTCTGATTGCTAATGGTCATCATTTTGTTGGAGATTAGGTGAGAGCAAAGACAGACTTGGACCTGGTGCTTTACTGGCTCCACTATTGGATGTGCTGATGGAGCATTGGATAACTCACCTCATTTATGATCCAGGAAAATAGCTGAGTAATTATCTTGTTATCCAGGTGGAAGCCAATCCTGATGAACTCTAGTGAAGGCAAACGGGGTTTTCAGTGAAGGACGGCAAGATTTGTATTAACATTGGAGAACAGATTGAAAAATACTGACTTTTCTGGGAATACTGAGTTTCTTCTGTTGGGATAATTCCGTGATTACATGGCAATTAATGCTTCCCTTGGTGTTTGCAGCTCTGAGCTCGTGGGGTGTCACCTGCCAGGTGTGAATTGTCTGTGCAGGGCACAGAACAGCCCTTCCCTCCCTCCCTGCTGCTGGAATGCTCCTGATGGAGTCAGGAAGGGCTCTCTAAAGGTGAAGGGCAGAACTGCTCCGTTCTGGGATGTGGCAGCAGTTGGGAATGTGGCGTTTTCCTTCACAGGTCAGTCTGGGGGCCTGGTGGGCAGCAATTAGAAGAAACCCTGAAAACAGCTCTAAAATTACCATGGGGAATAGGAGTTCCTGTGATCCTGGCTGGGGGGGATAATTCACGTCCTGGATAGTGAAGTTTATAATCCTATCCAATGTAATTGAGCATGTTCTAGTTATCCATTACCTAATCTTTAGTTAATCCTAATAGGTTTTGGCCTCAATGTTTTCTCGTGGCAGTGAGTTCTCCAGATTAATTATGTTATATAAAAAGGCTTTTCCTTTCAATTCTACATTTGCAACTTTTAATTTAATTGAATGTTTGCTGGCTCCTCTGTTACACGAGAAGGAATAAGGAGTCTCTGGCCAATTCCCTGTGTTTATGCCATAAGTGTGTCCTCCTCTGGTTTCCCTCATAAGCCCCAGCATAGAAAGTTTAAAACCCAGCAGCAAGAATGATCTAAAAAGCACAAAAACTCCACAGGGTTATTTTTTCTTCAGAATCAAATCTTGTTCGTTCACAAAACTGAATATTTCTGACGTGTTTCTGCAGCTCCCGCTTGGAGTAACAGAACTGAGCTTCAAGGATTCCCTGTCCCTTGTTGCTTTTGACTCCCAACAATTACAGCACTTGGGCTTGGATATTAAAACACCTTGTAAGCAACTGGAATGATGGTGGGACGGGCTCAGTGGAGGTTGGTTTGGGCTGGAATCCAATGAGAGATCCCAGGAAGGGGCTGGTTAAGAGGAAAACCTGGAGATTCCGCATTTAGCTTTGAAAATCAGGCAACTTCTAAGTGACCTAATCTGGGGCGGGTGTTCTCATGCCACAAGCAAGGACATTTAGCTTTTAAAAAATAAACCCAAGCACCCAAAACCCCCTAAGCCAGCACAGCAGTGTTGCATCTGGAAAACTGGGCCTTTTCCTGCGGGACTGTTGAATTCCTGCTGTCGGAATTGCTGCACATTCCGAAGCTGAAAATCACTCATTGCTGCTGTTGATTAGAATTCTACCACGTTTAGAGGCCTGACTTTGTTAGCTTTGACTCCTTCTGCTCATGGAAGCAAAAGGATTTGGAGGTTTTTTAGGGATGATTTTGCCTTTAAAAAACAGCAAATGTGGGTTTGGAATAAGGTTGAGGGGGTTTTGCTACAAACCTTTAACTTCCATGTTGCTGTGACCCTGCTGCAAACACAACAAAAGGAGCCAATACTCAAACTTCCAGTGGCTTTTTTTGTCTCCTAGGAGTGTAAAAGTGTGAAATTAGGATGTTTCTTGTCCGTGTTGGTGCTCCAACTCTTGCCAGGAAACCAAGGCTTTCACTTCAACAACCTCATCTGGGAAGGTTTTCCTCACTTTGAATTCAGTTGTGTAAATCTTGGTTTGCTTGTTCTTATTTTCCATCTTTATAATGACAAATGGCATCGTTTTATGTCTCTGTAACGGCACAGTCTGTGCTGGGGGATGGGTGATGCTGCCAGGAAAGTGGTTCTGCTTTAAAAATTGCCTCCAGCCCCATCTCCTCGGTCCTGGAGGGTTAATTGGTGTGGTGTGTTGTGCCACGGAGGTTCCTGCAATGTCCCTTCCCTGTGCTGGGGCCAGTCAGTTCCAAGAGGGATTTCTTGGCCCTTTGTAATTCATGGAGCTTTTTTTCCTCTCTGGATGTTTTCAAAGGGGGAATATTAAACCTGCGTAGAAAATGAAGTGAGTTGAATGTGCCAGGAGAGAGAGAAAAGCTGCAAGTGCTAAGGAAACCTAATAAAGTTATTCCTGAGAGCTGCTAATTTTTGATTTCCAGCAGTGTATCCATCCTGCTGTTCCTGCTCAGAACCGGATGGGAACAAAGGTCCTGGGTGTGTTGTCTCAGTCTGTGCTTTGCACATGAGGTGTTGGAAATAGTGATGATACCATTGCAGTAATTTAAATGTTGTATTTATTTGAATTCAGTAACTTGACATTTTCCAGTCTGTTCTGGTTTGGTTTGGCTGGTTTTTTACTGTCTCGTTCCTCTCTTGGAAGGAAAAGTGACTGTTTTGTACTAAATTGTAAACTAATGTGCTTGTTTAAAATAAACTGCAAACATTTGGGCAGAGTGGTGTGTTTGGGCTCTTTACCTGTGTTTTCCAGTTGGTTTTAGTTTTAAAATTGTTTTTAGCTGAACTATATTGCCAGGATTGCTTATGTCTGTGTCAAACCACATCCATCACTTTGTGGGGGTGTTGAATTCTGAGAACAGGTGAACCTTTACCCCGTTTCTTTCACTGTTATCCCAATAAATTCCTGAAATGTCAGGGAGTGTTTGGCACTGGAACTCGTTTCCTGGCTGGCCCCTGACCTTGCCTGGGAACCAGCAATGTTCCCCCGGGGACCCTGAGGACAGGGCTCGTCACCTGAATCCTTGAGGACAAACCCGGGTGTCGTCCCTGCTGGGGCAGCACCAGACCTGTCTTCGCCACCCAGACTCGGGGCATCTGCTGCCTCCTGGTGAAGAGATGCCAAAGGGTGTCCTGGGATCACTCAATTCATGGTCTGATGCTGTTTTGGGGACAAGTCCTGCAAAAACCGGCACAATTTCAGTGGAGGGAAGGACCGTGCAGCCTCTGGGTCTGGCCACAGGAGAACCAACACAAGGGAGTGGGGAGGGGAGTATTTTTAAGCCCAGATTTCTCAGGGGTTGCTAAGGAATCTTCTGGATCAGGGAAGAGAGAAAACCAGGAACAGATACATGTTTGGGTTTTATGAATGGTGGCAGAACCACAGGGAGGAAACCCCTGGGCAGGGTCTAGCAGCTGCTACAACCTGAGCAGGAGGGCACACAAATGTGTGTAGGGAGAGATCACCTGAGGGGCTTTTGCGGGAGATGGTGTCACAGTGTGAGAGACCGGGGGGAACAGGCACCACTACACACACAGGTTTTCTTAAAGTGCTTCCTCAGAGGCTCAGACAAAACCCACTTTAAAACTGAGCTTAAAAGGGACCGTGTAGGTCATCACCTGCCCCCCGGGAGCTGTTCCTGGACCTGTGGTGCTGGTGGTACCTGTGTCACTGCAGCGTGGTCACAGTCACGCTCCAGCACTGCTGTTCCTGCACGCCACCTTCACTCCAGCCTGGAATTTCTGGGTCCTTTATTTGGGGACCCCAGATCCCGGCCCCCCAAATGTCTCCCTGAGTATTTTCCAACAGTACAAGGCTGAGCTGTCCCCGGGCTGGAACCCGTCCCTGGGCAGATGAACCATCACAGGGGACAGCCCCGACCCTCGGCCCGCAGGAGGGGAGCGGGCAGGATGGGGGTCTGTCACCCCGGGGTGGGTGTCCCGGGTCGGGGGCTCGGTGTGGGGCTCCGCGGGTGCCCCCGCGAGCGGGCGAAAGTCCCGGTGCCGCCGTCGGCAGGAGCATATGTGTGTTCGGAGCTCCCGCCCCTAAGCTGCTTTTATTAATTTGTAATCCCCTGCGAGCAGGAGGTAAAGGGATTCGGGGGATTAACGGGCTCGCAGTAACAACCACAATTATCAGCTCCGGCTGCCTGGGGCAAGCGGGGCACACACGCACGGGGCTGTCGGTGGCACACGCACGAAAACACGGGCCCGCGAGCCCCGCGAACGCACCGACAGCCCGCACGCACGGGCACAGAACGCGCGGGGCACAGCCGTGTGCGCGCACAGACCCGCACAGCCCGACAGGAACACCCGACATGACCCACGGGCTGCCGCGCACACGAGAACAAGGGCACACGCACAGCTACACCCGCAGCCCTGCTGCACACACACACACGCACACGTCCCTGTCCGCCCCGTCCTCAATTAGCACAATTAACCGCCTGCAGCCGCCGCGCGCCGCTGCCCAGGGGTCGGACACCCGCTACCTCTCCGCGCTCATTAATTAATTAGCGGAGGGGGAAGAGCCGCCCCCCCGCTCCCCACGGGCGGTGTCGGGGAAGACCCGCAAACCGCGCTGCGGGGACAAACGAAATCCGGGCGCGGGGACGGCCGGGGCGCGGCGGGGCCCGGGGGGAGGTTTCCCCCGACGGCGGCTCCCCCGCCCCGCTCCTTGCGGGCTCAGGGGGGTCCCGGGGGCCGCTTTGCCCCCGTGGGCGACTCCTGCAGCCCGAGCCGACGCGTCGGGAACAGCGGCCCCGGCCACGCGTGGGCCGGGCCGA
>VXAY01002930.1:60418-115004 GCA_013399855.1 Oxyruncus cristatus | reverse complement strand
CGCCGGCTAAAAATAACCCGCTTTAGCGAATTAAATCCCCGGCGGCGCGGGGGTTGGCAGCGGCCGGGGCGGGGGGACACAACTGCCGCCGTGATCTGGTGGGGGGAGGTCGGCGGGGGGAGCGCGGCGGGTCCGCGCCCGGCCTGACCTCGGCAGCGACGGGGCGGGGGAAGATGCTCCAGAGCCCGCGGCCCCGCTGAGCGAGCGGAGCTGGCCCGCGGATCGCGATGCAGCGTAAGAGCCGCGGGTCGAGCCGGGCTGAGCCGGGACCCTGCGGGGCTGTGCCGTGTTGCCGCTGCCGGAGCTCAGCCCCGGCCGGAGCCGCTGCCGCTGTTGGGGTGGTTCGTTTGGACGCGGTGAATTGTTGAGGAGAACGAGATCATCTCCACCTCCACCCCTACGCACCCCGAGGCAGCTCTGTGTCTCCACATACAGTTATCTTTACGTGTAGATGCTCTCATGTCCTCATCTATCTGTATCTCTACAGCGTGTCTGTATCTCTCCATCTCTAACAATACCGACATATCTGTATTTAGGTATCCCATATTCGTAACCTTACCTGCACATCTCTATCCATACCTCTATAACGAAATCTATGTATTTATGTCTGTGTATCTCTACATTTCGTTTTCTATCTACTGTGTCTGTTTATTTTTATATCTCTGTTTCTCCATATCTGTATCTTTATCTCTCTCTGCATCATCCCTGTCGGCATCTGCAGGGTGAAGGGACAAGCCTGCCGCGTTTTTATTTTCAGTGCAATTCTCGCAATTTTTGGTCGTTTCTTCCCTCACTCCACCCGGGCTACCCCGCCGTTATTTGAAGGTGAATTTTGAAAACGCAGTAAAAGGAAAAAGAGCCTGGAATAATTGCAGCGTTGCCGGCGGATCGGTCTGGGGGTTAATTCCGTTTCCATCCACTTCCCTTCATGTTTTCCCGGGTGCTCCCGGGTGTTCACAGCCCGGGGGTTCGCTGATCCCCGTGGCGCGGGCAAACGATCACACGGCGCTGCAAAAAAACGAATTTGAACGAATACTGGGTTTTTTCGGGCTGTTCCCCGGGCCACCCCGGGCGGCAGCGGCTCCGGGGATGGCGGGAGGGGCCGGGTCGGTCTCGGGGGGCAGCGGGGCTGCCGGGGGCTGACCGGAGCTGCCTCCCCGCAGAGATCCCGCTGTGCGCCGGCTGCAACCAGCACATCGTGGACAGGTTCATCCTCAAGGTCCTGGACCGGCACTGGCACAGCAAGTGCCTGAAATGCTCCGACTGCCAGACGCAGCTGGCCGAGAAGTGCTTCAGCCGCGGGGACGGCGTGTACTGCAAGGAGGACTTCTTCAAGTGCGTGGGGACGGGACGGGACGGGACGGGGCGCAGCCGGCCCGGGTGAGGGTCGCAGTGCGGGCAGCGGCTCAGGGTGAGGGCGGATTCAGCACCGGGACAGCGGCGGGTCCAGCACCGCGGACAGCGCCGGGCAGGGCCGGGGACCCACCCCTGGACCTGCCCCGGCTCAGCCACCGCCGCTTGTCCCCCCCGCTCAGGCGCTTCGGGACGAAGTGTGCTGCCTGCCAGCAGGGCATCCCCCCGACCCAGGTGGTGCGCCGGGCTCAGGACTTCGTTTACCACCTGCACTGCTTCGCCTGCATCGTCTGCAAGCGGCAGCTGGCCACCGGCGACGAGTTCTACCTCATGGAGGACAGCAGGCTGGTCTGCAAGGCGGACTACGAGACGGCCAAGCAGAGAGGTACCCGTTCCCCTTGCCCCGTCCCTGGCACCCTCCGAGGGCAGGAAGGGGGCGGCCCGGGGCGCTCCTGCCCTCCGGGACAGTCTCAAGCGGCGGGAGGGAGGGGTGGGAGGATTCGCCGTCGGGGGGTGGCTGGCGGGAGGTCGCGGGTCCCGCGTCCCGTGGTGACTTCACCCCCAACTCGCACCGTGTCGGCAGAGGCTGAATCCACGGCCAAGCGGCCGCGCACCACCATCACGGCCAAGCAGCTGGAGACCCTCAAAAACGCTTATAACAACTCGCCCAAGCCGGCGCGGCACGTCCGGGAGCAGCTTTCGTCGGAGACGGGGCTGGACATGCGGGTGGTGCAGGTGAGAGCGGGGTCTGCGCGGGCCGGGGGGCGCCGGGGGGGACCGGCCCCGCAGCCACCGAGCTCCCCGGCGGGTCCCGCCCGCAGGTCTGGTTCCAGAACCGCAGGGCCAAGGAGAAAAGGCTGAAGAAGGACGCGGGAAGGCAGCGGTGGGGGCAGTACTTCAGGAACATGAAGAGATCCCGGGGGACCTCCAAGTCCGACAAGGACAGCATCCAGGAGGAGGGGCCCGACAGCGACGCCGAGGTCTCCTTCACAGGTCGGTCACCAGGCTGTTCTCAGCCGCTCGGTGCCACGGTCAGAATTTTCGGGCGTGATACAACGAGTGAAACCAAGCGCCCAGGGCGGGAGAAGGGCAGAGCTGCGGGACTGACCGCGGCCGCGGGGGCTGAGGAGCCGGGGGGACGCTCCGCTGTTCCTCCAGGGGGATGTTTGTGCCAGGCCCGAAAAGTTGCGGGGACAGCAGGGAGAGCTCCCCGGGCAGGTGCTGCGGTGTCAGAGCCGCAGTTCCTACACGGCCTTTTCAAGGAACTCCTGGAAATACAAAAACCAGAGAGTCCAGAACCACTGAATGTTTTTACTGGGAAAAGGGGGTGATTTTTTTCAGTTTTTTTTTTTTTTTTTTGTTGGCTGTTTTTTTTTTTTTTTTTTGGTTGGCTGTTTCTTTTTTTTTTTTTTTCAATCTCTTTTTTTTTCAAAAAATATTTTTTTAGGGGTGGTTTTGTTTGTGTACTTACTCGTTAGGACGAGGGCTCGTTAGTGCCGAGGGCACGTTCCTCAGAGTCCCAGCTCCAGGTAGAGCTCCATCCCAAACGTGTGTGGGTCATTTTTAGGAACAAGGAGAGAAACTGAAAAGCAAAAGCTTTGTACATATTTACACAGACACATCTATAATGTGTGTGTTTATGCACACACAGCTTCACATCTCAGCTCTTCTCTGTTCCTGAAAACAATTTGATTTTCGAGTCTGTTTATACACACGCTGTGCATCAGTTCATTAAATATGAATGTTCTATAAATAATAACTAAAAAATGTGAACAATTATTGAGAGCCCGATGCCACAAACAGGTTTGTATCCCAGGCAACAGAGCAGGTCTCGCTGTCCATAAACCCCTAACAAATAAAAACAGTTTTTGCTGGGTATTTAAAAATGTTGCTCAGTTTTCAGGAGTGCTTTTAAATCTTATTCATTCTGTAACTGTGTTTTCATTAGCCTGTTCCTGAGCAGACAAATATCTCTCTTTATATCTCTTTTTTTTTCCCTGAGAAAGGGAGAGTTTTTTCTTGCATTGGTCAATGTTCAGGTAGCTCCTAAAAATTATATCAAAATTCAGGATAAACCTCAAAGCCAAATAGAAACAAAAGGTGGAAAGGTATTGAACTCACTTTCCCTTTAAAGGATTATTTTTAAATCACAGTCTTATACTTTAATATGTACTTTTTGGGCATATTTTTAAAATCCAAGATGTATTAGACGTTTGTACCCAGAAAAAAAAATAATCATCCTGTGGCCTTCTATGAAGATCCGTCAGCAAGGATGGGAATAAGAAGGAATTAGGAGTGGGAAGAGCGTGGCTGCTCAGCTCCCATCCACCTCATCTATTTATACACAGAGTTTGCAGGGGTTCCTGTGCAGCCACTGCCGCCCCTGACCCTGTCTCTCCCGGTAAAACCAGTCCATTCCAGCCATGACCAGTAAAACCAGTAGTCCATTCCAGCCATGACCATTCCTCTCCCAGTAAAACCAGTCCATTTCCCTTCCAGATGAGCCCTCCATGTCAGAAATGAGCCATTCCAATGGGATTTACAGCAATCTCAACGAGGCGTCCCCTGCGCTGGGGAGACAGGCCGGGACCAACGGGAGCTTTGCGCTGGATCCCAGCGGGATCGCAGCCCAGGACCAGTACCACGACCTGCGCTCCAACAGCCCCTACGGGATACCCCAGTCTCCAGCCTCCTTGCAAGCACTGCCAGGCCACCAGCCTTTAATCTCCAGCTTGGTTTACCCAGACAACGGCTTGGGCATCATGGGACAAAGCGGACAAGGGGTGCCCCAGCCCATGAGGGTCCTGGCCGGGAATGGCCCCAGCTCCGACCTCTCCACCGGCAGCAGTGGGGGGTACCCGGATTTCCCTGCCAGCCCGGCCTCCTGGCTGGATGAAGTCGACCACGCTCAGTTTTGATGCAGGAGCCTCCACCGCGCAGTGGGAAGGGAAAGGACTCGGTGCTGTTGAACTCTCGGAATGACAGAGGGACGAGCCGTGGCTGCCGAGTGGGGCAGGAGTGTGTGAGGACACAGATGTGATTTCAGAGGGGACCTGGCCTGGGCTGGCGGGGCCGGTGGGCAAAGGCAGTGGCACCACAGCAAGTGGCATCCTGAGTGTCCAAACGAACTGCTTCTCGTGTCTTTACTAAACACCAAGACTTGTGCTTTACAGATTTGATATGAGGTATTTTGCTCTCTGTTGTCAGTGCATTCTCCAAGGCAAGGACTTGCTTCATCGCCCACCCACACCGAGGCATTTCTAAGGGAAAATAAAAGTCCTCATCCACAGTGAAAGGTGTGACAGTGTCTGTATTTCCATAGGAGAACTGCTCTTAGTGAATCACTTCAGAAATCCATGGTAGGAAACTTCTCTGTTCTTCCAGCAGATTTTTTAAAAGTGCACCGATGACGGTATGTTTTGGTTTACTTTGGATTTATGTTCACTTTTCTAAAATGAAATGCTCTTTCACATGCCAACATTTTCCTTTGTAAAATGAAAATCATATGTTAATTCTGCTTCTCCTCCTTTTAATTTGTAGGTTGCTAGTTTGACTCTTCCATATAAGCATTAAACCGTGAATAGATGTATTTATTACCAAGTAATTCCACATTTATCATGGGGTCAGGAGGTGAATTTTTCCTGACCCAGGAACACTAATGGCTCTGGGTTGTGGGTCTTACGCTTTTCCTTCACATTTCTTTGCAACAGTTTGACTGCAAAATGTCTCAACAATCACCCTGATGTCTTGTTGCCAAATACCTTCTCGGGGGGGTCTCTCAGCAGGAGGGTTTGGCTGGTTTCGTTCCTGCCATTCCCAAGGCACCGCTGGGAGTGTCAGAGCGAGCACAGGCTTTCCTGGGAACACATCTCTGCTCCAGGCATTTGTGTATTTCCATGGATATGGTGCAAGCCGATTGTGAGGAAAGGCAAGACAATATGTATATTGTTATCTGTAAAAAATATGGAATTAACTGTAGATTACGTGAATGTCCAGTGTCTTTTATTTATATTCTCGCTTTCTCTCTGATGATCAAATACTTCAAGGTTACAAATAAATTTGTCAGCTAAACTTTAAACAGTCTTTTGCTAAATTCACATCGAAAGCATCAACAGAAGTAAACAAAACACATTAATCTGAAAGCTCTTAAACCTCGATACCATGGTCCAGCAAAGTGCTGAAATGTGCTTTCAATACCTTCAATATTTTAATGTTGAAATATCCCTTTCAACAGAGGAGCAAACCCACGGAAGTGGAAATGCTTTGGAAGAAAAAAATTATAGTTTTGGGAGGCTGGCAATCCTTGGATGATCCAAAGGGGATTGCTCTGGGCACACACAGACTTGGATCATGGTCTGGCTCTTTTTGGTGGGTCCCAGCTATTTTTTAGCATTCATCCCAAAGGTGGAAGCAGAACTCTGGGCTGATAAAACAACACCAAATGCAGTCTGATGTTGCCTGTCCGTGAGCAGAAAACCGGGAACGTGAGACACTGAGTCAGATACTGGAATATTTCAAAGAGAAACTTGAAAGAAAAGGGGAAAAATCCACAGGAGATTAAGTTTGACAGAGCATATACATACATTTGTTTGGTTTATATATCTTTGTACACAAACCCACACCCATCTATCCAGGTGTGCACATCTCCTCCTATTCAAATATCTGCTCCTGGGAGCAGAGGGAAGTGCTGAGGCCTCTGGTTCAAGGATTTGACGACAGACCCTTTATAAAGCTCACGGGCTTTGATGTTCTCGCTGCCTGGGAAGTCAGGGAATATTTGCTCGGGGAGTTTTCCGTGTGCACAGGGGAAGAGCAGCACACGTGGGCAGGGAGGAACACCGGGGCCACACTCTGGCACCCGGGGGTGGAGCGGAGCTGTCCAGCTGTGGAGACACCTGGAACATCCTGGATTTGATTCCTCACCTTTCCCCGAGGGGAGGGCAGGGTCGTGTCCCTGGTGACCCTGATCAGCAGGGTCGTCTCCCTGATCTGTGGGGGCAGCTGTGAGGGCTGTGCTGAGCACAACCCCCAGCCACCATTCCCTCCTTCCCCGGCCTTTGCTTGGCAGGGGTGGGGCACTGAGGTCTCCAGAAGGGAGCAGGTGTCCACAATATTTGCAGAAAGGTTTGGATTTGCAAAATCTGAACCCACAGTGCTGTGGAAACGTCTTTGCAGCATCCCCACCTCCTGTTACACACTCGTTGCACCTGAGGGGCAGAAACACGTCCAGGTTCTGCCTTCAGAGAGGGATCAGGAGCCTGTTCAAGGCAGAGCAGGTCCCTGCCTGCTGCCTCAATGAGGCATTGCCCACCCAACAGAGAAAATCACTTTTTTTCTCCAGGTGCCCCACTCCTAGAGCTACAGCAGGGAAGGGAAAACCCCACCCTGTGACACCATGGGTGCCAAAAACACCCCACCAGCTTGGATCTGGGGGTGACACGTGGAAATCTGCCCCTGTCTCTGCTCCCAGGGGGTTTCAGAGGTGGATGAGGCTGTGCCTCCTCCAGCCAAGGAAGAAATCTGCCTTGTTTGGGTGAGTCTGAGCCCAGAGTCGGGCTCAGCAGCTTTTCCTTCCTTCTCCAGGACTGAGGAATGAGGAGACAACTGTTGCTGCCAGCCTGTAGGTACGTCACAAGGACATTTCTCATGGAAATTTCTGGAGTAAATAGAAAACTGGGGGATTTTAAAAAATCAGATTGCAGAACTTCACCTAAAGAGAAAACAGGAGTTTGTGCTTTCAAGATTTCCGTGTCCAGAAACCCCCTCACCAACACTGGGCAAGTGTTTTGCACCAAAACATTTTGGTGGTTCAAGTATTAATAGTATTTTCCTACAGAAGACCAAGAAGGAGATGTTTGTTTCCTAAAACTAAGGAAATAAGAACGGAAAGACAGAGATGTAGTTGATTTTGGGATAACGCTGTTCTAAAACCAGCCTAAAAACTGTAGTACTTGAACGTGCAGTTTATAGATGTTTTTCTCACCGTTTCCCCCCCTGCAAATAACGGACAGTGCTGTCCCTCTGCCCCGGGAATTCCCAGGGGATAGCTGAGTTTAAGAAAGGGAGGAATGCAAATCTGCCCCTCTGCCTTTGTGCTTGGCTCTCAGAGGCAGAACGGGCTGCAAGTCCCCGATGTTTGCGCTCATCTGAACACAGAGAGGAGCTTCCCGAGCGTCCTGGTCTCAAGTTCAGGGATTGCGTTTCAGCCTCTCGTTTCAGGGCTGAGGCTCAAGGATTCCATTAATATAAATGCTTTCTTCCCGTTAAAAAGAAAAACCAATTTGAGAGGAGCAAATAAAACTCGCGCTGTCCAAGTGACTGACAGCTTGTAAAACCCAAACAGAATTAGGAAGCTGGGGGTGGGGGGGGAGGTTTGCACTGCTCAGTTTGCAGGTGAGCTTTACAACCTCTGCTGATTTCCCTGAGTGCAAGACATGGGAGGCAGGACATTTTTTGTGTTCTCAGTCAGGAAAATCTACTGTATTTTTTTTTTTCCCCCCAAACAGCAAATTCACCTTTGTGCCTAAACCTATGTTCCCTATTGAAATTATCAGGTTTTATGTCAAATGGGCCAGGTGAAATCCCTCATCCACAGGGTGCAGGGAAGGCAGGTGGGGCCAAGTCACCCTCAACTTCCCCTCCAGCGGCTAATCCCAGATGCATCAGAGCATCCAAGCACAGGTATTCCCACCACCCCTCCTGTCTGACCTCGCCTCCCCCTGCCCACACCACGGTCCTTGGGAAGAAGGCAGGAAAGCCCCCAGACCCTCCTCCTGCAGCACAGGCAGAGCTGTTGGTTGGGATGAAGGAGAGATTCCAAGAGGTTTGGACTCAGTAAATACTCCAGCAAAGATGCGGCCTGAGCCACCAGCAGCCCAGAGTTCAGCCAAAAACAAACCCCACACCTTTTTTTAGCTCCCTGGTGATTTTTCCACCGAGGTCTGAAGACCACCCCTGTCTCTGCAGGGAGGGCAGAGCCTCTTGCTGCCAGTATCTGGCTGGACAAATGTCCTGCATCCCACTCCCACCCAGGCACTGGCCTCTTCCAGAGAGGAAAGTCTCCGAGTCAGCTGGAGGCGAGTAAATCACTCCTGACAGCTACATCTCTACAGGGCAGTTAGAATTAATGTAACAATTTGGCGTTTAATGAAGCAACAACACGCCGGGCTGCAGAGAATGGCTGGGACCTGCTGCAGTCACATTATAATCCCTCAGGGACCCAAACGGCAGCGACTCCATCAGATGCCGACTTGTTAAGCCGAGCAAACGGCCGGGTGGGGAGAGCGGGGCCGGGAGCGCCTCCAGCTGGGAATCAGCCAGCGCCGGGCAGCTGAGCGCGGCTGCGGGGACAGACCTGCGGCCCGGAGCCCCAAACCCCCAAACCCCGCGGCCTCGTGCTCCGGGATGGGAATCGCTCCGAGCAGCCCAGGGGATGGCCAGGCACTGCCTGGGGCTGCTCTCGGCCCGAGCGGGTCGCAGAGATGCTGCATAACGTTGTTTGTGTCAAAAAAATACCGGGCGGTGCTTGTCAGAAGAGGAGAGGAATAAATCAGTGCTGCACAGGACAACGTGTTTTCTAAATAAAAAGCAGCTCAATCAGCTGCTCTGCACCCAAAAGTCTGATTCCTGCACGCCGCAGGTATTCCAGCATCTCCAGGGTAAGACCTTTTAAAAACACTGCGTGGAGGAGGGAGGGAAGGGAACGAATGCAAATGACTTTGGAGACAATCTCCCGTTCCCCATGTATATACATACCCACTCAAAGCATTGCGGCAGCTTGGAGGCTTTAAAATAAATCATGCAGTGCTTTTCTTTTTTTTTTTTTTTTTTTTTTTTTTTTTTTCCCTTTTCTTTCCTTTAAATTAAANTTTTTTTTTTCTTTTTCCCTTTGCTTGCCTTGAAATGAAAGCACAGCACAAAACAACATCCCCTCACTTCCCGAGGCAGCCGTGCTGGAGCTCCTCTCCGGGGCCGGCCGGGGTGTGTGGCGTGGCCATAAAGCTCCACACGCTCTGTTGTGAAGCCTCATGGTCACCGGCTTTAAGGGCTTGACAGGTTTATAAAGTGCTGAGTGTCCCCGGGGGACCTGGGCACTGTTTGCAGGGAAGATGAAGCGTGCCACATCCAGCTGGTCTAAGCAGGCAGCGGGAAATCTAAATTAATTCAGGAATCACCGCTGTTTTTCCAGGGAAGGATGTTGTGCTCAAGCTATGGGAATAGCACATTGGAATATTTATTAACGGCGGGACGGGGGGCAAGGGCAGGCTCCCCTCTCTCGTGGTGGTGTAAATCAGGGCCAGGAACAGAAGTGCAAAGGGTGGCCCCAGGGCTGTACCCCTGCAGGGACAGGGGCTCCCTCCCACACAGACACCCCCACAGGGCTGGGCAGGGTTTGGGGGGGAAGGTTTATTCCACTTGAAACAGCTGATCTCCTCAAACCTGTCTGGAAAGAGGGATGGGCCTCATCCAGGCCCACCTGGGCTCCGCAGGTGAGGCCAGAGGGAGGTTATTTAATGGCTCCTGGCTCCCCTTATCCAGGCCTGTGTCCTTGCTGATTCCTGGCTTCCCTTGAGCACCATGGGGTCCTTCTCTATTCACCATGTGGGACCTGGGATTGAGCCTTCCCTTTGGACCGAAGGTCAGTTCTGTGGGCTGGGTTTGGGAGAGGTTGTTGCAAATTCATGGGATGTGGCATTGAGTTCATCTGCAGAATGTGATGCTTGGTGTTCCCCCAGGGTCTGTCCTGCCCTTTGTGGGAGCCATAGATGGAGCAGCATGTTTCTTTGTATACATAGGGAGGTTGGTTCCCAACATGTGATTCTTTTCTGAACTGAAAAAAAAAACCAAAACAAATTTCAGGTGCTCTCAGCTTGTTGTACAATGAGCCTTTACTTTAACACAACCTGTTTTGAGGGGTTGGACTTGTGTGATGGTTCCTTTTTGCAAGGCAACACAACACTGAGCTGTGGCTCTGTTTTCCTTCTGCATGCTGCAAACTGGACTAGGATTTTTTGGGGTTTCTTTTTTTTTCTCAAATGTGAATTATAATTTGAAAGGAGTTAGAATGTTGCCTGGAGACTGGATGCTGAAATTCCTGCTTGTTTGGTCTTGGAATCTGGGTGTGGGTCTGCTGCTGCCTCATCTCTGGAGGGTCTCTGTGCTGGGGACAAATAAGATGGACAAACCAAGCTGTGCCTGTGTGTGCAGAAGAGGAGGGATGGTGGTTAATTCCTGGGCTGTGTTTGTGTGTCACTGCACCAGAACCATCACTCCCCTGGGTGCAGTTGGATGGAGGTCTCTCAGCCCAAGTGGGGTCTCGTGGGCTGGTCTGAGGCTGATAAAGCAAAACCAGGCCGTGTGTGCTGGGCAGAGCCAGGGTGGCAGAAGGGAGCAGTGTTAAAAAGAGATTTGTTTTAACTGTGCTCTTTGGAAAGTGAAGTTAAACATCCCATGTGGTCCTCGGTGCCTGCCTCGAGCCCTCCTCCAGCAGCACCTGCTCTGATGGTTCTGACCAGTCCAGATCAAGAGCCAAGGGGAGCCTTTGGCTAAATGAGGGAGGATTTGGGCAGCAGACACCTGTATTTGGGAACTGGGCTCCAGTTGTTGAGTTTATCACATTGAATTGGCTTCATATTATACGACACTTTGATGAGAGTGATTGAGAAGGAGCAGAGCCAGGTCCTGCCTGTTCCCTGCCACCAGCAGTACTTAGCACAGCCTTTTCATTTTCATTTTCTGAACATTCCCTCCTCATTGTGGCCTGTTTCTGACAGGAGGCTGCCACGAACTTCAAAATTAATTTTCCTGGACTATCCTAATCATTCTAGTTGAAACATCCCCTTGTTATGCCTTTATCGGGATTTGGCTCTGGGGGATAAGGGTGTTTTGATGAACCTGCCTGATGTGGCAAAATTAAAACTTATTCTGGTTTTAATTTGTACTAATCATACACTCAGAAATAAAGAATTGGTCCCCCAAGCGTTTTTCTGGACTGGAGGGCCAGGCTCATTTATTTGCAGGGATTAATAAGCTGCATGCTAATTGTGGGATGCTGATATTAGCCATGCCCCAGAACCACACTGAGCCAGGCTGCAGCCCAGACCCATTGAAGCATAGATTTGTGCAGGTTTTTATCACTACAGTTGCCAACAGAAAAATCATTACATTCAGAAACAGATTCCCTCGAGTTGGTTGAAGCATCTCATTAACTGAGACGAGCACTAATTGACACGCTTTGATCAGGTGGGATATTTATGCCCCACTTCAATATCAGGGGCAGTGGGTTGTGTCCTGTGTGTGAGTGGAAGTGCTTGGACCAAGCACGTCGTGATGCAGTGGGTTCCCTCAGTTCGCAGGGGCTGTCACCAAAACACCACTGAAATAACAGCTCAGATGTTTGCAGGCTGGTGCCTGGTGCTGCTCTGGCTGTGACGTGCAGCCACGGGGCACGTCCTTGTGCCCCAGCACCCGTCAGGCTCCCTGGCGTGACCCTGGAGCCAAGGCTGAGCCCGTGTCTCTCCTTCAGGCACAGCACAGCTGGAATACGATCCCTCCTCGTGGCTCTGGGGGCTGGCACATCACTTGTCATTAATATTATAACAAGCCAAGCGGGGATCGGGTTGCAGCTGTGGAGCCTTGGGACAGCTGTGCCCAGCGGGCTGCAGGGACAGGGCTGGATGTTTGCGGTGGAACAGGGATGTCCCAGGGTGCAACTGGCAGCAGAAATAAAAAGGAAGGCTGTGGGAGGCTCACGTGTCAGGGCTGAGCCTGGCCCCATCTCCCAAGACTTGCTGTGTCGTGGGCACAGAACTCACCTGGGAGTCACCTACTGCTTCCACCATGGCAGATCGTTTGTTTTCCTAAGACACAAATGCTCAGCAGAGGGTGGAAAAAGGGAAAGCCAGAGTCCCTTTGATTTTTGAGGCCATCTCTGCTCCTGCTGTGAGTTAGTAGAGGCGTGGTGTCAAACTTTAACCTCCCCAGGGGGTGGCTTTATAAAGTGACAGGTCTCTGCACCAGCACCTCTTGGGGCAGAGCCCCAGTCCTGTGCTGGGTGCTGGGTGTGCCCCATGGCACCTGTGGGCAAGTGTCTGTGAAAGATTTCTCAGTCACCAATGGCTGGGGTGGAAGGGACTTCGAAGATCCTGCTCCACTCCCCCTGCTGTGGGCAGGGACACCTTCCACTGCACCACGTTGCTCCAAGCCCTTCCAACCTGGCCTTGAACACTTCCAGGGATGGGAATAGCTCTGTTTAGTTCCATATGGGCCTGCAAGTGCCTCTTGCCACAGGCACCCTCTGTGTGTTGGGGACTGTGGGCTGTGTGTTCACACCATGACACTGTCTCTGACTGGGTGGAGGCTCCAGTTATAGGTTAGAAAGTAAAATCAGGACTTATCTTGGGTATTTTTCCGCTGTCACAGCCCAGCCTGGTGGTGATTATGAGCCTGGAGGTGAAATTCATCCTTGAAAAGCCGAGTTGAAGGCACTTGTGCTCGAGGCAGGAGGACACTGGTGGTTAAAACCCCTGGCAGGTTGTGTTTTGGGGAGCTGGGTCACTCCTCACTGCTCAGCCAGCCCCACTAATGAACCAGCTCTCTTTGGAGTCACCTCTCCTCCATTAATTAAAGCCCCTTGGTGTGAAGAGGAATTGAGGAAGGGCTCTTGATGCAGCTACACTTCCCACAGATGTTGCTGAGTATCCATTACTGCCCGTGAAAGCCTTGTCAACATTTTTCCAGGGAAGAATGAAAATGTAAATAACTTTAAAATGATTCAATGTCACTGTGGTATGGAAAAAGGTCATGCTGCTGGAGACCATTTATCTTTTTTGCCGATTTAAAGAGCTTTTTTCCTATTACATTTTTTGAAATTAATGTTTTTAAACATTACCCAAAGTAATGCTAACAATTAGGGGGTTTACGGGATTGATCGTTATGCAGGCTGGGATTTAAATTGGAGAAGATTTGTTTTGGGTGGTCGTTGCTGAGGGGGTTTAACAGACTTCTTGATTTAGTGCTTATAAAAATGATTGCATGATTTAATGCAAAGACAAACCCACATCCTGAATTCCCGTGTAAATATGGGGGTGGAGTGTCCTTTGGGTTTTGGATTATGGAAGAAGAGCTTGTATCTGGATGTAAATGTTAAAATACATGTCTGAGGTGAGGCTGAAGGGAGAGGGGTCTGATTTGTGGGTTAGGGGTTGGGGGAAAGACAGGTTGGAGGCCCTGTTTCCCCTTGTCCCCGTACAGTGCTGCTCCTCAGTGCATTTGGAACTCTGTGCTCTGTGGGGAAAAAACCCCTCTGAGATCACTGAGTGCCACCATTGACCCAGCACCGCCAAGCCCAGCTCTCACCCTGTCCCTGAGCGCCACAGCTCCACATTTTTGCTTGGAAAGGCTGATACAAAGGTGCTCTTCGCATCTGTTCCTCTGAGGGAGGCAGTGCCAGAGGTGACAGGCTGTCAGGGAAGATGGGACATGGCTCCTGCCTCCTGCCCTGGCAGAACTCAGCCCACATAACGAGGTGGGCCAAGACCTCCTCGTTAACCCTCTGCTCCGGCTGTCACGGAGCTCCCCTCCCCCTGAGCGGGAAAACAGGTGACACTTTGAAGGCTCCCCCGCTCCCCTGCACAGCAAGAAGGTTTGGGGAAAGGGGGAAATGGCTGTGCTGCACCAGCAGCGCTTGACCTGCCGAGATGTACTCACATTTTTCACCTCTCTTGCCCCTGCTACAGCAAGTGTGTGGGAGCAGGGGCTGCCACAGCTGGTGCTTTGCATGTAATTTTCACCCTCTTGTTAATGACCTTGCAGGGATTAGCATGGCCTTCTCCATATGCCAGTAGATTATGTCTGTTGGCAGCTGCTGCTACTGGAGCAAAATGGGATAGTTTTCATTAGGAGTGCTTGACACTGGGCTGCCCTGGGTGTCGTCAATCCTAAACTGTCAGTGCCTGTGAATAAAGCGGCGTGCAGATGTGATTTATTAGATGTTGCTGCTGCTCTGCTGAAAATGTGGCATTTCCAAGTCAGCAAGGTCTTGCAGGAGTGTGAAAGGGATCTTCTTGCTCTTCCCTACTCACTCACGGGCTCTGTGGGGCTGTCTGGCCACACTGGATGGAAAATCCACCTCATGAGTGACATGAGGACTTGGATAAAACACCCCCCTGTGCTGCTGCTGCTTAGTGTAGCTACTCACTAGTAAATACATGTGTGTTTGTTTCTATTTTATTTTTTATCTTTTTTTTTTTTTAGCAGCTTTAACTTGCAAATATGTTTGGAAAGAGAATTTCCATCCAACGTGAATAGGGGGTGGGAGGAGCAGGCTCTGTTCCTCGGTGTTGAAACATGAAACACGACTTTGAAATTATTGCATTTTGATGACTAAGAAAATATTCACATTTACCACACAGACCTCTCCCCCCGCCAGTTCGAGCAGTGCAGAGGGAGGTCAGGTTTCAGTATCACCTTATTCCTACAGCTGAATCAGGGACATATCCTGAATTATTTTTGGAGTCTGAGGGGGGCACAGCTCACTTCTAGGGTGCAGGGCAGGGGGTGGGTGAGATCCTGGCAGCTGGGTGAGGGAGGGGTGCTGCAGAGGCTTCCCTGGGAGGAACCAGGCTCTCTGTGTTCTGCAAGGTTATTAATCCTCTGTTTATCCTGTTTTAAAATAAGCAGTTTAAAAGAGGCTGTCAAGATGATAGGCCACAAATCCATGTCATTCGTTTGATTTGCAACAGCAAAGCTAAACCCTCGTGTGTCCCTCCCTTAGCACGAGGGGGGGTTGTGCTCCCCAGACCCTGCAGGAATATCCCAGCCCATCCTGGTCGGAGGGACCTGCTCCTTGGGCTGGAATGCTCATTTGGAAGGGCCAAAGACTCTCCCTGGGAGCTCCCCAGACAGCCATTCACAGGGTTCAGGGGTGTTCTTTGGGGCTGTGCCCACCTGACAGACCCATCCGTCACCGATGGATTGAACAGAAGACCTGGGGAAGGGCCCAGCTGCTGGGGGGGAGTCCCGGAGCCCACTCTGCTGGACTTTGTGCTGCCCTCAAGAGCAGACCCAGCAGCCCTTCTGAGCAGAACAGCCTCACTATTGCAATTTAACCACTTGAAGACTCTCTTCGCATGTTCAGTAGCCCAAACTCACTATTTAAGGCATGTCAGGGGAGGATTAACAGCCATGTCATACACCAGGTATGATTCATCTTGTGTAAATATGTCTCTTATCATCAATGGGTAATTACTTCATGAGAAATAGTACTGATTAAATCTAAATTAATAGTGTATATGGAAGACTTGGTTTAAAATTGAGGATGCAAAGTGAACTTTCCTCATTTATTGCAATGCAAAAGCTCGTGGCAGAGCTGGACCGGCCCAAATGCCCAACAGGCACAACCAAAAAAAAAGGCAAACTGAGGTGGAAAAATCCCACAAATTTGGATCAAAATAATTTATTGGCACACAGTAGTTAGAAAACACACACACAGACATCGCCTGTGGGCAAAGCTCCTGCTGCCCTGGGGTTGAGGAGGGGGAATCTTTGGGCGGGTCTGGATGAGGTGGGCACTGCAGGGGGGGTCATTCTGTGCCCCAGCGACAGGGGGTGGGGGCTGCAGGTGCCTGGGGAGCAACTTGCTGTGAGCCCCAGAGAGATTTCTTAGTCAGAAGAAGACACAGGGGAGTGGTGAAAGGGTGTGGGCAGGGGATGATGAATGAGGGAGGACAGGAAAAAAAAAAAAGGAAATAAGAATGTGAAAAGAAGTGCTTGAACTCTGGGCTGTGGCAGAGTTACACCCCAGATGGGCTGGACTTGTGTATTCAGCAGCAGGAATAAAACATCTCCCTGGACAATCAGAGGCAGGATGGCACACACAGTTGTCTCTCTGGAAAAATAATCCAGGTTAGGTAACAGGGAGAGATCTAAAACGCCCAGGAGGTAATTTGAACAGTCTATCATGTGTAAACTGAACTCCAATCCCAAATAAACGCAGAATAAAAAGTGATGATCACAGCTATTCAATTCCCTGATAAAGAAGGGTCATTCAGAAGATATAAAACCAAACAGCCTGATGACTCTACTGCCAAACGGACAAAAACTGGGGACACGGAGAGAATATTAATTTTTTCATTAAACTAGGAATTCTGTTAGCTAAAACAGAGATTTGAATATAATTGTATTTTTGAATATAAAAATTAATAGTCATGGTAGGAAAGTCTCATTGCTTTCCCCACACACACACTTTCATTCTGTTCTTGCTAGAGAAAAGCTGGCTCCAAAGTTTAGCTAATTATTTGGATTACTGGTGTTTTCAGCAAGGTTTACATTCTCTTGATATCACAAGTCTAAATTAGAAAGAGAATTTAACACACTGGTTGTCAACACCTATTAAGTATGATGAGATTCTGGTATAGTTGGTGTTCTTGATACCAGGACCACAATCTCATGCCACACAACCTCAGGCAGCAGCCTCCTTGCTGCAGCATTCAGGGATGATGCTCCAAACACTTCCCAGAATTTGGTGCATGACATTCCCGTACTGCAGTTTTAGAGACTCTGTGGTAAGGTTTATCAGGAATTATGATCACTCTAACTACCTGTTAGAAGAAGTGGGTGGGGAGAAACCACCCAAATCCTAGGGACTCTCCCTGGGGCACTGCCAGGTTAAAGCCAAGTCCCTGGGTAGGAGCAGAACCAGAGGGTTCAAGCTCCTTTCCAAACCACCCAAGGAATGCAGTTATTGGGGTGCTCCTGACTCCCAACTAGATTTTTTTTAATGAAGTGCAAGTCTGTAACCAGAAGACACTAAAAAGCAATTGCATTAAATCAAGAACTACATCTGACTTTATGGATTGTTTATGTGATCTTTCTTTTATTAATTCTTTATCCTTTAATATTATAAAGGATTTGTGTCTACAGTAAATAATGTAAAGTTACATTACATCCTCTTTGGCTTAAAATTTTAATATTCCTATTGCCCATGTCCATAAAGAAATTGTAGTTGAGGTCATTGCATATGTATAGCTGGAGCCATAACCCTAATGGAATTACTATTCAAGCAGAGGCAAGATTAGTATGAACGCCAAGAAACTACCCGTCTGTCAGGGGAAAAGGTAAAAGTTCAGAGTTCAGCTTGCATCCAAATTATTTATCTCCCTAATAACTTAATAGATTGAATATATTACTTGTCAGTGACCTTGATGTACAACAATAAAGACCCCTTGGTAGTGTCAGAAAATATATGAGACTATAATAAGTAGTACTTATGTAGGGGAATAAAAACATATTCTTTATGATAATGAAGTCTCTTCCCCCAAGGACACCACAAGGACGTGAAACCATGTAAATATAAACACCAGCTTGTATTTGCTTATAGCCAGACAGTGGATTCTCTCCTAAAATCAGTGGAATTGCTGCTGGTGTAGGAAGCTGCATCCTGCAGATGCCCTGCTGGTGCCACTGGTCCCTCCACATGTGGTGAGGGGTGGATTGTGCCCTTTGCTGCTTGTCCAGGCACGTGTTACATCCCCAATCCCATCTCACAGCCTCCTTCTGCAGGGAGTTATTCCCTTGCTTTTTCAGACTTCCTGTCACTTCTAATTATTTCCCCCTCTGGATCTCCTGAGTGTTTAAAAGACTCATTTAAATTAGAGTTTAGAATCAAAGGTAATACTGCAAATAGGCCTGTTGTAAACATGCCTGAAAACAGGGAGGTGATTTCCCTGCGTGCCGTGGTCCCTTTCTCTTTCCATGTCTGTTTTTCAAGGCTTTGCCCTATCTAAAGGGGAAAACAATAAGCCCTCAAAGGATATTGTTCTTTAATAGAGCTTATGATTATGGATTTTTTTTGTCCTCAGCCAGCACAGAATCACCATTAACGTACTCAAATGGAATGAGTCTCTCCTCTTTAATAGGTCATTTTAATCATATATTTAAAGTTTCGCTTGGAGATAGAGGGGCAGGGGGAGAGGAGCAGGCAGGAAGAAAAGGAACTTATTTGATCTGTTTGATGTCTTTCAAATAATGCTCCCAGCGTGCCCAGCCGTGCTGTCTATGCCAAGGTGAGCAGGGCAGCTGGCTCTGACCCATGCCAGGAAGAGTCCTCTTGCCTCCTGGGACACCTGGGGTGTGCACTGTGCGGGGATTTGGAGGAGTCCCGCGTCCAACACGAACACCAGCCTTGGAAAGCAAGGTGGCGGCGAGGTCCCTGAAGTCACCAGTTCTTTCTTCCTCCATCAGCAGAGCTGTGTGGCCCCCAAAAATCCCAAGACCCAGTCCTGCAGGCTTGTCCCTGCTCCCAGAAATCCCGGTGGAGCTGGCATGCCTGCGGCTGGGCTCCCCTTCCCCGGCCGCTCATCACAGCAGCCTCCCGGTTTTGATTGTATTTATGGCCACTTAATCTGTGCTTGCAGCCAGGATCAAATATATCTCCAAGTATTGATCAGCTTTAGGCTGATAGAAGTTCAAGCTCACGAGGTCTCGGTCTTTGACCCTCAAATAGGATATGAATCTCAATCCAATAGACTGATATTCACACGCAGTCGCTGCCCAGGGTTGCAGGCTGAGAGGGAAAAATCAATGGAGAGTGCTAATGATTCACAATTTATAGAGCAGCTGCCATTTTAATATTAGAATAAATGTTATATTGCAAAGGGATGGGAACATAGGTGGTGGCATGGAAAATATTTCTTTGAGGCCTTTTCTGTGAGGAAATGATGTGCACAGGATTTTATGAAGTATAATTTATTGGCCTCATTTAGGCTTATAATTTAAAACTCCTTATGAAAAAGGTGTTTAACTAGAGTGGATTGGGTAGGAAAAGCAAGGGCAGAGCTGGCTGGCTTAGAGTGCTCCAAGCACATGCTGGTGGGGAAAAGGAAGTAATATCCTAATACATGAGATTGGATGTAGGAATTCCCCTTCTGCTTAAAACATCCCTGCAGCATCTGGCGGCAGAGAGGCCCCATTCCCTGCTCTGGCTCTTTAGAGCACACTTGTAAATGAAAATACATATATTGAACATGCTGATGAGGTACATGGAGCACGTTAAGATTAAAGAACGGGTCGTGTCAGACTGGAATAGTAGGGCAGAAACTGCTAAACTGGGGTGTGAGGGTTAGAGAGTTACTGAAGGCAAAGAGAAGAGGCTGGAAGACAGATTTCAAACCATGAGAACATGGGAGCTCTCTGTCCACATCACACAGGTTTTGTTGTATTCTCATATAACTCGTTTTTGTTTGCAATGCAATACACTGTCCTTTGAGGTTTCTTTCCAGCAGCTCACGGGGCAAGTAATTGCCAGACTGGTACAGGGACAGGAATTACAGGGATGTCAGAAAAAATGTAAGGTAAACGCTGCCTTCTTGCCTTTTCCTGGGGATTGGAGCTGGGAACCTTCCTGGAGAGAGCAAGGAGGAGGGAATGCTGTTCTCTGGGTGACCCAGCAGCTTGGGCCAGGCTGGTTGGTGAGCTGGAGCCCTTCGCTGGCTGTACCTCTGGGGCCAGTGTCCAGGGAGGGGGTGTGATCCTGATCTGCTGCTGTGATGTCCTGGAGGACGGATGCCAGAGTTCTTTGTTGGAAGACAGTGATTTTGGCTTGTCTGTAGAGAGCAGCATTCCTAAGTTGGTTTGTAATCCACCCTTGCTGCACCAGAAAAGGCTGGGAAGACGTCATCTTTCCCTCCAGCTTCAAGCAGAACTGCACATTTCTTCTCAATTCCTGTGTAGTAAGTCTTCACCTGTAAGTCCAGTTCACAGGGCACTATTTCAGAGTATAATAATGGCTTTCACTGTGTGGATGCAAATGGTAAAAGGATTTTCAGTACAAAGAACCCAGGCTCTTTAGAACAGACAAGGAAAGATGGAAATCCTACATCAAACCCAGAATTTATGGCATCTGTTTTGGCCATCTCTGTATTTATTTTTTTATAGAAGTGAAAAGAACTTAAATAATTCATCTGCCTGAGAGCTCATAACTCTCTGGCCTGTGTAGAATATGTTTCATATATCTCATAACCTGGAGCCTATTGACAAACTGTATGAAAAATAACAGCCCTTTCACTTGCAAAAGCAAAATCCAATTTATTGATTGTGATAGTCTGAATAATGGCATTTCTATGGACCAAAAGGTATTGCCCAAACAGGTTAGAGTTTACTTAACTCAGGGCGTGAAATGTCCCCTGCATACCTTCATGAACCCCAAATGCACTTGCTGTTTCTCCTTCCTTGGTCATACTGCCACTGAGACCAGACTGTTGAACTTGTAATGGAATTAAACACGAGATCTTTGAGAGGTTGGGTGGGGGTGAGGGGAGGAACAGACCCAGGGCATGAACGCTTTTTTTTTCAGTCTGACAAGATACAGAACAGGCTCATCTACACAGCTGCTCTGGCAACCCTTAGAACTGCAGGGGTTCCCAGTTCTCCTGCTGACAGATGCAAGTCTTAAAGTCTGCACCCCAATCTGATCCTTGAACTATCTGCATCTTAGGGTGGGTCTGCTCCAAGGTCCTGAATTTGAACTTTCTCCCCATCTTGACAGATTTCTGATTTCCTTTGTTTTGTTTTTCTTTTCCCCATTCCCCATCAGATTCTCTCTAATTGGGCAGCAAAGAGATTGTTACAGCATCATAAAATACTGAGAACCCTTCCCCATCAATTCTGCCCGTTGGAAAGTGTTGTTCTCTGGTCCCAGTCTTGCATACGTTCTGTTCTTTAATTCATAAATGTTTAAATAGGGACCTAAGAGATCCCAACTGTGTCTTTTTACATAATGAAATTACAAGGAGCGATACATTACTACCATCCATAAACTTATTGTGCACTTTACATAAAATTCAGATGGGTGGCTCTGCATGAATGCAGATTCCACATTTTCAACTTTATTAAAGAAATGGCTAGAGTGCTGGAAGGGCTGCGGGGCTGGACGGTCAATTCAGATCCTGGGGGCCATAAATCTGAGAGGCTGTGATTTGTTGTTCTCTGCTCACAATAAATTAAGCCTTTCCTGATGGAAAGGTTGGCTCCATTTGTAGCAGTTTAGGTCACAGTGTTTGGACAAAGATGTGCTGGGAAGGGAGTCTGCGCTGGGTCTGATGAGGAGGGAGAATATCTTCATTTTCTGCAGCTCCTGGAGCTGGAACAGAGCTCAGTCTGCGGAGCAGGTTTTCAAGGCAGGGTAACAGAGCGGGATGATTTTTGGCTGAGGGCTGATTGCATTTTAAGGGCTTTTGATGTGTTTCCTGGAGGGTTTTTTGCCTGAATGAAGCAGTGGTTTAACCAACAGGGCTGGGGGCGGGTGTGATTTGGGTGGCCCAGCCAGCAGCTGTGTCCCCATTCCCTGGCCAGAAAGATGCCACTGGAGCAGTTTTCAGTGGGGAAAAAAAAAGGTAGAGCAGCACTGTGAAGGCAGTCCTGGGTGGTGCCCATTGACCTGGCATGGCAGAGACTCATGGGCATTACAAACTAAAATAATGTCATTTTATCTCCATCCCTAGTAAAAAGCAGCCCAAATTGCTACTTAATGGTGTCTCTTCTGGGTAAGGAATGGGATGATACCCAGGGTCTGGTGAAGCAGACTGTTCCAACCACGAAATCATAACATCATTTAAAAACAAATCATTCCAAAGTGCTTAAGTCTGTCATGTCTAGTGTGAAGGGTGATTTAGCTGATAGTTGCTTATAATTTTCCTTTAAGAAAAAAATAATCACCATTCCTGGGTTTTCTTTTCCTCATCAAGATTTAAACCTTCTTTTAGCCAGGAAGGAAAAACATTCTTCCCATTGAACAAGACAAAGGGCTGTTAAGTTGAAATACCAGCTCATTGAGAAACAATCTCAAAACCAACCAAACATGAGAAAATCAGACATAACTGCTGATAAATTGGCACTTAACATTTTCCTGGAGATGCCCTTGCTGGAAACAGAATTATTCCAATATCTGCACACTAGATACAGATGCCTGTGTGAGAACTTAAAGCTGTTTAAGAATTCACTGAACAGCTCAGAAATATTGGTATTAACTTTACCACACTAAAACATAAGGAATTTAATCTCTTCTGTCGTATTATTGTAACACAGGATGGGTAGGTGTGGGTGGCACATTCCAAATCTGCTCTGACTAAATATTGGGTGAAGAAAACAAATTTTGTTCCAGTGGGGACTATATTTCAAATTTAATAATAAAGTGGCCAGGTCAGCCTGGAATTCCCTCTCCCAGAGAGGCAGTGCTGTCAACTGGATGTTAATCTGTGTTAGATCCCTTATCTGCTCTAAACTTCAACTCAGGAGAAGTTTAGCCTTGCCCCTCTGAGGCAGTGCCCGTGTTGAAGGGTCTGGCCAGGTGGGTGATCCCTGCCAAGGTTTTCAGGGCTCTCCTGGTACATCGACTACTAAAATTCCCTGACTCAAGTCTTGTGCAAAGCTGAGCTCTGCCCAGCAGTGGCTGTGAGATGCTGACATCGCAAACCCGCCCTGCATTTTGGTTCCGGCCAAAGGCTTTGCCCATGAATTGCCAGGTGGTACTTGCTGAGGGAGCCAACCTTTGTTATCACCACAGCAAGAATGGGTGGATTAAAACAAAAAAAAAATCAGAGGGGAAAATGGGAAACCTGATGTGGTACCTATGAAATGTATGTTAACTTCTTATGTCCCCAGCACCCAGGGAAAGCTGCTCTGACCTCTGTAGCCTGAACATTCCTCTAGGGTCGACACAGAGCACCTGACAGACTGTCCCAAGCACAGCCTGAACTTGAGGGGAATTGCTTTTGCTGAGCAGCGATTATAATTCCTGCTGTATATCCAGATTTTGACAAGTAAATCTCATATTTTAAACACAGGATTAAAAATTTTTATTACTACAGTGGGGATTAAGTGGTAAAGCCTCAGAATGTAAGTCTGCAAAGTAGGAAACAGGAAAATAAAGTGAAATGTATTGTTCAAAATAACTCGGGCTTAACCCTCTGTCCCCTGGTTCAGCCCCAGACTGTGATCGGTGCAGCCCGGTAACAGTTATCCACGGGGCTCCTGTAATGTTTCACAGGACAGGTAGGGGATATGGAATTTCTTCCTGTTGTTTTTCAAATCCCTCCATTTCCAGCCTTGGCTGCACCCTCGTGCTCAGAAGTAACAGTGGCATTGAATGGCATCCCAGTGAGAAACCCAGGCCAGCCGGGCTCGCCTGCTGCTCTGACTTGGCTCATTCCAAAGTAGCTCATTTCCGCTCCTCCTTGTTTGTTTTCAAATGTCAGTCTCTTTATTGAGAGTTTCGTTGCGAAAGGGCAGCAAATATAACAACTTATCAGCTGCAAAGCTTTCAAGCCTTTGGGACCCACAGGAGCCAGCAGAAGCCTGGCCCTTGTCCTCAGTGAGCCTGGGATTTTACCCGAAACGCTTAATTTTGAACCTGCTCCCCAGAAGGATGATCTTGGAGGGAAGCAGAGGAGCTGCAAAGTGTGGGTTCTGTTTCCTCAAAAACCTCCCTTTCCTAAAATGACAGATAATAGTATTTCTGTACCTGTCAGGTGACAGTTTAATTCATTTGTGGATAGCAGGACATTTGAAAATCCTTGGCTGAAAGATGTTATGGAGGTGGAAATAATTCTTCCAGGGTGATTTGAATGCACGAATTTAGAGGCTGCCACCTCCCAGCTCCAGCTTCAGAAAGTGAACTCACAAAAGGCAATCATGTTGCTCTACTGAAATTCCCCCCAAATATTCCCATACAGAACAACCAAACACTGAACTTTACCACAGGGAAAATTGTAGCTGAAACACTTACCAGTAGTAACCATCTAATAAAAAAAAAAAAAACATTAAATTTTTGGATAAATAAGGGAACTGTTTATGTTTACTACATCTTTGCTTCTCTCCCTGAGCTCACAGAGATGATAAATTGCATTTTCCACAGCAGTGTTGGGGATCAGCAGCTGTTGGGCTCAGGATCATGGGAAAATTTAGAATTAGGTGTTGAGGTATATTATGCAAAACTGTCAAACCAATAGCTCCTGATGTTCCCAGGATTTGACTGTTTCTAACAGTTGTTTTTCTGAACAACTAATGAACTCCTAATATCCAATTAGCTGTTCCTTTGGATACAGGCACAATCCTAATTCTTATGAATCTGAAATCTTTACTCTTGTTTTTTCCAGACAACAAGAATTATGACTATCTTTTTAATTTTCCAAATAAACATTCTTGTATCTCCAGCAAGGGCATATGAGCTTTGGATTTGATTCAAGAATTAAAAGTGAAATGGTTGATAAACACAAACCTTCAGAGGTTCCCCTGCTTTGCTAAGGGGGGTAGATCTATCTAATCACAAGTTAATTACCAGCTATTTTCACACTACCAAAACATTCTTAAAAAACAAATCAATGTGTAATAAATGATTTATGTGTGTCCAATAATTAAAACTTGAATGCTGAGCGCTTACCAACTTACCACATTGGAACTGTCAGACGATGCTATTTCATTCTAGTAGCATCAGGTTTTATATAACCCTCTGACTTCTGCACAAGGAAATAAAATTATTGAACATACAATTATTTAAACCCTCCCTGTGCTAAGGAGATGTAACAGTTGTTGGCATAATGAACTGATGCAGTTATTTTGCCTACTGGCACTCTCAGCCACATTCCTGTTTTTCCAGGCAAGGAACGCACAGATTTGGCTATACCAAACACAAAGGGAGCTGCTGGCAGGGATGGAGGTCATTCCGGGGCCAGAGAAATTTTAAGTTCTAATTTCCATGTAATTTTAGCTGCCTTTCGATACAGTTCTTAATTAACTGGCAAATCTGTCTTTTCATTTCCATTGAAATGTGTTGACAGTGCATTCTGACTTGGCTTGTAACCTGCTATTTTCCCTTTGCTGTAACCAGTGCAGAGGTGCCACCAAGGTACAGGTGACACTAAAAAGAACTTTTCTTTATCCCACATAATTAATTACCTCTCTACCTCCATTCCATTATATAACTAGCGTAACAAAATAATCTAGAAGGCACTGGAGTGAGTGGGAAGAGAAGGTGTGAAGCCTAGAGTAATTCTTCAACATGAAGGATTTAGCTTTGTTCACAATTTATTTTACTAGATTCAGCAATTGTAACCTAGAGACTGAAATCCAGAGGCAGTTCTGGATGCTGTCGCTGGAGCTGAAGCTCAGGTTAGTTGGAATTAAAAAGCTACTGGAAAAACTTCCATTTCAACCAGCATTTATGTGCAGGGGATGACCGGGTCGTGCTCACTGTGGGGGTACAGCCACACAGTTACACGGCCCTTCAGAACCCTCATGCACACAAGATGGGGCTGATTGAAGCTGTTCAACAGGTTGACTCCGTTCTGCTTCTCGTGTCAACTCTAAAAGTACTTTGTGATAAATAATAGATAAATACTGGGGGATAATGTTGCTCCGCTGCCGTGAATTGCGCATAGCTTTTATCATCTCTTTAAGCAACAGACTGTGTCGTGGGGCTGTTGGGTAAAAGCTCTGGGATTTGGCACAATGGAAAGAAAGAACAAAAGATGACAGAAAAGGTAAATGAAGGTTACAGTTTTTGTTAATTAACTTCCTTCTTGGCCTTTACTTTCACTCCAGCCAGAAATCCAATTCCTGCTTTGTCCATAAAGCCCTGTAGTCACAGGTGACTGATCTTGGGGGGAGTTTATGTTACATTTAAGATTAACATAATGTCACAGGTAAGCCAGAGGTAATGAGTTTGGAACTACTCCCTGAGCAGCTGGGCAAGGAAAGACAGAAAATTGGGATTGTTCAGCCTGGAGAAGGGTCAGCTTAGGGTGACCTAATTGTGACCTTCCAGTACCTGAAGGGAACCTACAAGAAGGATGGAGAGGGACTAGGGCATTTAGTGACAGGACAAGAGGGAATAACTCCACAACGAGACTAGGTTTAGACTGGATTTTAGGAAGGAATTGTTCTCTGTGAGAGTGGTGAGGCCCTGGCACAAGTTGCCTAGAGAAGCTGTGGCTGCCCCATCCCCGGAAATGTCCAAGGTCAAGTTAGACAGGGCTTGGAGCAACCTGGGCTAGTGGAAGGTGTCCCTGCCCATGGCAGGGGTTGGAACAAGATGATTTTTTAAGGTCTTTTCCAACCCAAACTATTTTGTGATTCTATGGTTCTCTGAATTCCACTGCCAAGTCTGGTAGTGCCAGATTATCCAACAGTAATGAATCACAGAATATCCTGAGTTGGAAGGGAGTCACAAGGATCATCCAGTCCAACTCTTATCCCTGCACAGGACACTCCAACCATTCCACGCCATCCCTGAAAACATTGTCCAAACACTGCTTGAGCTCTGGCAGCCTTGGGGCCTTGACCACTGCCCTGGGGAGCCTGTTCAGAGACCAACCACCTTCTGGGGATAGAACTTTTTCCTGAGATCCAACCCAACCCTCCCTTGACACAACTTCAGGCCATTCCCTCAGGTCCTGCCATTGACCACTACTGCTGCCCCTCCTTGTCCCCTCAGGAGGAAGTTAATGAAGGCAGGACGCAAAATGGGGAGCGGAGGGCTCAGGGCAGCACAGGAGAGCAGGGCCAGGGGGATGCGAGGTGGAAATGGGGGCTTTGGAGGCTGGAATAAAACAGGGAGAGCGGAGGGAAATGGCGCAGCCCCCTCAGCCCCTCAGAGTTCCTGCCTTAACGGTCCCTCAGGCTCTGGCGCCCCCTGTCAGCGCCAGCCCCACGCTCCCCTCACGGATCGATCCCGCTCCTTCACCCGGGGCCAAACCTCGGGTTTTTTAGAGCAGGTTCACCAAATTGTCAATTAAGTGCAAATCAATCCCCAGCCATTTATCACTGTGTTAATCCGCCCGCGCGCTGCGAGGCGAGAAATCGATCTGCTCTGTGTCACCGGGGAGCAATCGCGGCGCGCTGGCAGCCCGGCAGCTGCCGGAGCAGGGCGACCGCGGAAATTTATAATCCTGGAGAAAAATTGCTGCTTGCCAAGAGGCACATTAAGGAAGTTGGTGAAGTTGAGTGTGTGCAGGGGGAAGGGGCCGTGACAAAGAGGCTGTGCAGGGAGACTGCGTTCCAGAGGGGTCCGGCCGGGAGACTGCGGCCTGAGGAGCTGCTGATTTATTGAGGAGATAAATAAAGATTATTGTTAACTCGGATCAATGAGTTAATGTGTGAGGGTTTGAGGGCATGGTGAGGGTGGGCATGGGTATTCTGCTCCTCGGGAGCCCATGTTTAGCTCCAGTCTGGGGAATCGTAAAGTGAGGTAACGAAGTATCTTCTCCCAGGGAACAAGTGACAGCTTGTGTCTCTTGGATATTAGGAAAAATTTCTTCATGGAAAGGGTTGTAAAGTGTTGGAACAGTGTGCCCTGGGAAGTGCTTGAGTCAGCACCCCTGTAAGAGCTAAAAAAATGTGGATGTAGCGCTTGGGGACACGGGTTAGTGGCGAACATTGTGGGGCTGGGTGCATCATGGAATCACGGAATGGTTTGTGTTGGAAGGGACATTAAAGATTATCCAGTCCCACCCCCTGCCATGGACAGGGACACATTCCACTATTTCAGGTTGCTCAAAGCTTTCCAACCTGGCCTTGGACGCTTCCAGGGATGGGGTAGCCACAGCTTCTTTTGGGCAACTTGTGCCAGGGCATCACCGCCCGCACTGGGAAGGATTTCTTCCTAATATCTCATCTAAACCAACACTTTTTCAGCTTGAAGCCGTTCCCCCTTGTCCTGTCACCACATGCTCTTGTAAAAAGTCCCTCTCCATATTCCTTGTAGGATCCCCTCAGATATGTTTGGACTTGATGATCTTAGAGGTCTTTTCCAACCTTAATGGTTCCATAATTCTATGATCATCATGGCTATTTTTTAAAATGCTCAGAAAAAACCACGCCATGATAACTTTCCAGAAAAATAAAACATCTCAATTATCCTTAGGTGAAGCACCCAGAATTGCTGGAAAGGATGTCAAAACGCCTTTCCTGGAGGTTTGCCAAACATCAACATGGCCAGAGCCAGTTCTGGGAGAGTTCGCCAAGAGAAGTGACTATTGGGGAGCTCAGTTCTTGAGCTTTCTTTAGGGTCTTACTGAATGCAAAGCTTGAAATCATAAGCACAAGCCAAGAGCTGGGGAATTAAAATGGTGAAGTAATTATTAGCTTAAAGAGGTGAACAGTTATGTCCTCTGGAAGAGAATGGCTGCGTGCTGGACATGGAGCTGTGTCTCCAGAGATGAGGGGTCCTTGGCTGACCCTGCTGCAGGAATTTGGGTGCTGTGATTTCTCATTTCGCAGCTGAGGTTGAAAAAAACTTCCTCTGGCTGCTTTTGGGGGGATGGCAGAGTAACTGTGCTTTCATATCAGCTGGGTTCCCCTGGTGCAATACTGAGAATAAAAGAGCAACTCAACTCGTAAAGGGAAATTGAACCAGACAAGAAAAAGTGTGGTCAGAACCCTTGAGGTTTTTATTTCTTTAGTCCAAATGAAAAATCTACTTTTTTTTTTTTTTAATGGCTGTATGAAGGTCAAGAAATTTTGGTTCAAGACTCGGATAAATGATTAAAAACCAAAATTTTTGTTTAAAGTTTTATATCCACAATTTTCATGGCTGTGTTTCAAAATGAACCGAATTAAAAACTGCCATTATGTATCTTAGCTTGCTCCTTGCCAGAATCACAATTGGGAAGGTGCAGTTTTCTTGCAGAAAGGAAATCTCTGTCCGATCGGGATTTGCAGTTTTTGGCAATGCCACCAATCCGCCTGTAGATGAAATATATTATCGAACTGTTTAGAAACTGCTGTATTTCAATGAAAGAAAAAGGTACTTGCAAGCTTCTCCTGCCAGTTGGAGGCTGTTTATCCATAATGCTGTGTGGTTATTCGGGTTGATAGAAGGAAGGGAGAGTTGTGTGGATCTTCTCACTTACAGCAACTTTCATTAGAATGAAAAAATAATATTGAAAAGGAATCAACCCCTGCTGGTGTGTGTGTTACATTTTTCTTGTGAAAATCTGCTAAAATATCACTCAGAATCAGGTTGGTTGGTCCTGGTTCCCAGATTAAGGAATTAAAGATCGACTAAACTCTTCTCAAGTATTTAAGAAACGAACCATCTGTATAAGAATCTAGGACAGATTACACTTAACCTTATTCTGAAGCAAGAGATTAAGATGAGAACAGCTACTGTAATTAAGATGCTGCAGATGCTGTTCACTAAATATTCAGCAAAGGAGGTCCTGGAACCTTGTATTGCAAGAGAGGGGAAAAATAACACAGGATCCTTCCTAAAAGAACCTCTATTTTGTGAAAACTGTCTCCCTCCAGTAATTTTTCACTGAACTCATTAAATTTTCTCAGTGCTGTGCTGGTGATTCATGGCTGGGCTTGCTTCCCATGGGCTGTGGTGATGTTCCCAAGTGAAGTCTTCAAAACCAGGCCAGGTATCTGTTGAAAGGTTGTTCTCTTGCCCAAGCACTGCAAAAACTTCTGGAAGAAGGCTTTATTCCTTTTGTGGGAGGTTAAAGAAATGGGCAGGCTGCTCCAGCCCAGCTTTACAGCTTATTTTGGGATTCCCAGCTGCAACCCCTCCTTCTCTCACCTTTTTCTAGGCAAAATTTACAACCCCTATGAGAGGCTACGACTCAGGAGTAAGGAACCCTTGGAATTAAGACAGAAAGAGGGTTGTTTTGGGTTTTTTGAGGGCTTTTTGTTTTCTGGCTTTTTTTTTTTTTTTAGTTTTCAGTTTTTAAAGGTTATCTTGAAAGTAGAGTAAATAATCAAGTGACACCATGAAATACTGTGTGCCCTGTGTAGAATCTGTTTATCTTGTATTTTCCTGCACAAAAGGACTTCTTGCTGATGCCTGCAGAAGTCCAGGCTCTTCCTAACCGTGAGTGCACGGATATTGCCAATTCAGGGATTTTTCAGGGATGCACATGCAAGCCATTTTCCATGTGACCTTTGTATCTGGTAGCTAAGGAAAGATTTTTGGCTACTAGGACTAGTGGTCATAAGGTGAAATACCAGAGCATCAATCTAACTGGCCTAGAGAAAACCTTGAGCAGTGATGCGTTTCCCACTGGGAAGCCCAAGCCTGGAAGTGAGCAGATCATTCCCAGGCTCTCCTCTGTAAATCGTGTCGTAACTCATCAGTCTGGTGCTTAATGAAGTGTTTATTATCCAGGAGGCTTCCAAATGGTACTAGTAAGAGAGAACTAAATCCCTAACAGTCTTCCAGCAACTGGGGCTCCCAAACAAGGCAGGAAGTAGGAATGAAATCCAGGATATTTTTTTAAAAAACTTATTTACCATCAGAGATCTAACTATTAGTAGTAAGAATTTTCTTTCACTTCCCAAGGGGGAGATTTTTATATAAAAAAGAGAAAAGACACTGAGGTGTTCCCTGAAGGTACTGAAGCTGTTTGTCCATCCTGCCTGTGCTTTGAGGATGTTTTCCCAGCCAGGCCTTGATCTGTGCTCACCAGACAGACCTTTGCTGTTCCAAAAGCCTCACCTGAAAGGAGGGGGGAACATCCTCAGAATATTATCTGCTCTTAATAAAAAGCAACACATTTGAAAGTGCTCCAGAAATGAGTTGTGCATTATTTAAAAAGGGAAGAGTATTACTGCCTACCCTAGATCTTGCTCCTCTTGCCTATCAGATTTTTTTTTTTCCCTGGGATGGCAGGGAGTTGCTTAAAATGAAAAATTGATCCCGATGAACAGCTGAAAACTGGTTTGCATAAGTCACAGTTATTATTCAGATATTACAATGCAAGGCAGTGAGACCCATGAATACTCTCATGGAAGCATTTAAATATAAAAGCTTAGTACTTCCAGCCCCAAACAATCCCTGCAGCCTGCCAACAAACGAGAATCTTACTGGAATACACATAAATCATCTTGTTTCTGACAAATCCTGAAGAAGCAGGGGGAGGGGGAACAGAATCCCTTGCTAATTCCCCCAAGCTGCTGTTTATTGAAATTAGGCAGCAAGGATAAACTATAGCTGGATCAATAATTATCTGTCTAATATAATCAAGTGCCTCCTATGAGAGTCTGTCGTTAAGCACAACTTCCTGCCAAACCCTTGGACAATGTTTCATGCAAAGAGCTATCAGGCAGTTCAAATGCCGGGAATGCCAACTAGGATGGGTCCTGCTGGATCTCGATTCAGGAGAGGGGAGCTCCATTCAGCCCTTGCTTTGTGCTGCTGCTCCCACAGCTCCTGCTCGTTGTTTGCACAGTGTAGGGGCAGCACAAACAGGTAGGGAGAGACAGGTGAAGTCTGAACTCACAGGCTACGAATCACCCTGATCCCGCAGCAGGAGCAGCCAATCCCTTCAAATTACATAAAATTCTCATTTTTTAATATGGTTTTTTTTTGTGCTGCAACCCTTTTGTTCAGTCCATTCCTGCTCAAAGTCTGGGTTCTCCTGCCACCAACTAATTTGTGTGCTCTCTGCGAGGGTTAGATTTGAAAACCCGTTCGTCTGAGCGACTGGGTGCTCTGACAGAGACCGAATTGATCCGCAGAGAAACAGGCAGTGCAGCCGCGAGTCCAGGAGCACAGACCCCTGAACCAGCATTCTGAACGAAACAAATGAACGGTGAGATAGAAATTAGCAGGCAACATTTCCTACAGCGGGAAAATGAAGGGCAGAACCCATTTTGCCATATTCTGCCCACAAAGCCCTGTCGGTTGAAACAACTCTATTTACTCTCCAGATACCAGAGGCACCGAGACTGCAGAAATTCCACGATTAGACACCTGTACAGACAGAGCTAATTGAAGCTCTGCGATGAGGACGAATTCAGAAAAGTGTTCTGATCGTTTTTTTCCTTCTCCAAACTGCTTTTAACATTCATCAGGAGGTTCCTTGCATTTTTCCGATTTTTAGGCTTCCTACTTGAAGTTTCACATCCGAGCATTATTTTGACAGACAACCCACTTACCCTGTGAATTAGGCATTTACAGGCGACTTTCTTCTGTTTCCACAGTTCAGCTGCAGAATATTAAAGGCTTGTAGGTGTTACTGAGAGTCATATATTGCGGCAATAATGTGTCCTACTGCTCTGAGCGCCGCTGCAGAATTCATCAGTTCCATGAAAAATAGTTGCACGTGCAGGAGTGTGGAGGTTCAGTGCAGTGCCTGCGCCTGGGCTGTGCCGGTGCTGCTGTCGGCAGCAGGCATAGATCACTCGCTGACACCGCTGAAAGCTTCCCCACATACTTATGAAAATGCCTCTCTGAAATGGAATTCACAATTTTGGGCCCTCCCCAACACCCCCACAGGTACATGTGTTCTCAGGGCAACTTAATGGGTGTTCTTCTGATAGGCGCCGACTTATCTTTGTGTCTTCATTTAAGATTATCCTTCCTGCCTGTTCTCAGCTTGGATCTGAGCGTGGTGCAGGGCGTGGAATCCCCGGAAGTTTTGAGTTATTGTAAGGCTTCTTATTTCTTTGGAAGATTTGCATTTCTTATAAATTAAAAATAATTACATGATGAACATGAAATAAAAATAAATACATATACTTGCCCAGTTCTCTGGTTGGTGTCATCTGTAGATACAGCCACTCACTAGGTCTAGTCAGAACCAGTAAATTAAAAGCTTTCATCATTAACATCATTAATATCATTAGCTAAGAAGGGTCTCTCCAGTTAGAAAAGCCACTTTTAATGCAGGTGTCCTTTCTCCTTTCTGCTACCTTGCAGTAGGTGTTTAGACTTGACTAAAAGCAATAAGCTGATATATTTCTGTAACACATCCTGTCTGGTATTTGTGTTTCAGCTGGCAATGCAAATTGGAACAGCCACAGCAATGTTTAGATGCAAAGTCATTTCCTAACTAGGTAGCAAAATTCCTGATTAATTCTGTATGAAGCGTTTTATTAGACCTGCTTGCTAAAGCTCTTCCCACCAGCAGAACCACGGTGTCCACAGGGCAGAGAGACTCGGGGCTCTTTTCACAGCCCACAGCTGTGTAAATGCCTCCAGGGGAATCCCTTTCACCACTTCCCAGCCTGCCACCTTCTACTGTGGGCTGGGAAAAGCCCTTTGGGACCTGCAGGCAAGGGCAGCCTTTCCTTTGCTTTCTGATCAGACAGAGAATAAACCAAATATTCTGTCTTAGTGAAGCTGCAAGGGCTGGTTCCACTGAGAGGTACAATCTTAGGAGGATTCCAGCAATTATATCATTTTTTAGGGAGCACAAATACCTAGATATTGCAGGTGGAAGTTATGTTGGTGTATAGGAATATCCTAAGAGGCTCTGAGCTACAGGGATCTGAGTAGATTGAGCTCAAGTTTGCTCTAAAGGAAGAATTACTGCTAAATAAAACCTGGTATTCAGAAACAGGCTCCTTAAAATCTGTCAAGAATAGGAGACTTTAATACCTGAGCAGATAAAATCAGCTCCCAGCTTGTGAAATCTGGCTCCTCGGAAATTGCCCACCGGGAGAGCGTGAGAAACATTTAATGTTTTGATGCTCTGTGGCTACTTTCTGATTTAATTTTACGCTTGGGTGAATAAGTTGATCTGCTTTGAATTTTGCCAAGTGTAGTTTAGATCATCATTTGTGTCCCCTTCCCTTCTGTGTTGTGCAAAAGGAAAGATTCAGGTCTGTGAGGGGCCCGAATGAATCCATGTGGGGGGTGTGGATTGACACAGTCTGCTTTATCATTTGGCTTTACTTAACAGAAGCTCCATAAATAAAGTACTGATTAACTTTTGGTAAGATATCTATGACTACGAAGAAATTAAAATGCTCTGTTCTGGAGGGAGAAAAATAAACTTAGACCTCTCCAAGAAAACAGGAGTTTGCCTCTATAGAAACCATGGAAATAGCCTCAGAACTGTTTGTAGGACTTAGACCTGGTGATTTGTGGTTCTGCTCTTCAAGGGCTCTCATGCTCCCAGTACTTTATACAGCCAGAGGTCAATCCTGGCTGACTTTGAAGGATATAAGACAGCAGTAGTAATACGTAAACTGAGTAAGATTTGACCCCTGGACTGTATTTACAGATAGGCAAAGGGCATTTCTGGCCATATCTCAGAGTAGGAATGTGCAAATGATAAGACACATTAAATTTAAACCTGACAGTCTCTCACTCCTGGACTTTTATCCTGGCTTATACTGGAAAACCTCTCCAAACAGAAACCCTGTGGGCAATAAAGTGACTGGGCTGGGCAGGAATACGCGTAAAGTCAAACATGCACGTGTATATTTAGGAGGTTGAAGCCCTCCCCAAACATCCTGCTCTGTGAATACTTGAAGCCATGAATAAAAGATCTCCATTTGGCTCAGTGGTCTCTCCAGGCTGGGTTCATTTCCACTTACAGATTATTACTCACCAAATGTATAGTCTATGGAAATGTAACTAATTTGTTGTTGTTTTCTGGTCGCTGCATCCTGCTGAGTTATTGATTGTCTGGACTCAAGGTATGCGTGTTATTGTAATAGGCTCCTGAGCTGTTAGCACACCATTGATTCAATATTTCTCTGGAGCAAAAGCCTACTGCCAAGGAATTTCCAGGCACTGAGAGGCTGTAACTATTTCTATAAATTTTATTCTTAGCACTTTGAACTCGGAGAAAACTCTTCTGGTTGTTGCCAAAACATTTCTCGTTATTAGCAGTGGAAGCGGGAAGCTGAATAAAAAATAGGAGCAAGAGAAGCTCCTCTTCTGAAGGGAAGCTTCTAAATGTGTTTTACTGCCCAACCCTTTGTTCTCTCTCTTGCCAGACCCTAAACTAGGCAGGCAGGACACCCTGGTGAGGGGCAGAAGCGGTAAATAAACTGAGTTTTGCCCCCAGCTCTGATTTATTTCCACTGGCTTTGTGAGCCCAGAGTCAGCCCCACTCAAGCTCTTGAGATCTGAGATTACTCATCATTTTTCCAAGCCTCAGTTTCCCAATTTCCTGGTCAGAACCCTGATTCTGTGATTCCCTGTCCACAAACAGGGGTGGTGCTGGAGCTGCCTCACCGAGGAGCAATGCACCAGGATGGGGTAAGTCACTAAGTGGGCTGAGTTGAGGTGCTGGAAAAGTAAATTTGCTCCTTGTTTTGCCCTGCGCTGCTGGGAAGGAGCTGAAGCCCTGCAGTGGAGCTGCTTGGAGGGGGGTGAGGTGCAGACCCAGCACCGTTCCTTCCTCATGTGATTCTCACGGGAATTCTCATGGGAGCTACAGTGCTCCCAAAAATGTGATTCCCCTTTTCCAGGACCATATGCGGAGGTTTTTACACTGGGTGAGGGGACAGAGCAAGCCTTGTGCATTGTATTCCTAATTGTTAGTGGGGTACACAGGCAACCCAGGAACATTTAGAAAAAGAGTGTGCGTGTCCCATCTACATCAGTTGGTTGCAGGGCTCTGCAGGATCGTGGATAGAGATTCTCCAAGTTCTCTCGTGCTTGGCTTTGGTTTGTTTTTTTTTTTTGGTAGGCAGAGCATTTCTTGCAGGGGCTGTAACATCTCCCGTGGAAGAAGTGACACTGGGTGGGGTGAGGGCTTTATAACCATAAGTAAGGATCAGCCCATATTTGTCAGCACAGCTAATCCCTTGCCTGTTCCAGCACTGATTCTCCCAGCTGAGCAACAAAGCCTGCAAGGAACCAACTTAAAAAAAAAAAAAAAAGCTGCATGAAACTAAAGGAAATCAAAAGCAAATTATTTTCCAGATTATAGCCCTCCAGAGCTGCTGAGATATTGCCCATTTTTCACAGCAGACAAAAACATTTTCCTGGGGATCAATTTAGCTTCCAGAAGTCGGCTCCTTTCAACCCATAATCCATCATATTTCCCCATTTGCAATCTCTCTGTGTCTGAGTGTTTAAAGTTTCCTATGAATTATTTTATAAAGAGTATAAAGAGGCCTTTTTTCCTGGTGAAATGAGGGAGTTGCCTTTCTGCCCTATCAGGTCAGATACCATTAGACTGTTGTACAAGGGGGCCCTGCCATCCATACCTCCATATTGGCAACTACCTTAGTAGGCTCATCTGTCAAAGAGATCCAGTAATCAATCACCGCAGTGATCAATATGCAGCTTATGCATTCATCATTCCTTTGAGGAGACTATTAGGATGAAGTTGTCAGTGAAACAGGAACAAAGGGAGAAATATACTGAGATGGCTGAGGAGTGTGAACGCGTGTTGGGGCAAGAAAGAGGAGCTTAAAAAAGAGGAAATACAACTCTACCGAAAAAGGCAGAGGATTTCACACCTTGAGGGAAGGAGAAGTTTGTGACAGATTTATCTGGATGCCCAGGAACGTGGTGCAGAAGGTGACTCATCTTTCAAGAGGCAGAGTGGTGTAAAAATTTCCAGATCTCTTGATTGGTGTGTCACTATGATTTGTGGGCTGCTCTGCCAAGGTAAAGCAGGCACCACGAGGAGCTGGGCACAGGCAGGCAAGGAGGATGATGCTGGAAAGCTTGCGAACGAATCCATGAGAAGCAAGTTGAGGCAGGGAGAGGGCTATTTATTTATTGCTCTGAACTCGCACCTTTATTCCATTTAATCTGAGCTCAGGAATTATTGCAAACATTGACGATCACTTCTGCCTTGAAAACACACCAGGGTGCCTCCAGGTGTCAGCAGTACAGACACTTGGAGGCATTTCTGATGAGCATAAGCTCCCTGCCAGGGACACTCCGACCACAGGCTCCCAAAGGCCCACATTAAATCTGCCTCGGAGGTGGGACTATGTTTTCCATGTTTGACTTTGCCAGGCAATGCTCTGTGCCCACCCTGAGCTCCATGTCCACAGGGACAGGACATGTTGCACACACTGAAGGCAGACAGAATCCCTGGGGGAAGGCAGCCAGCTTGGATTGGTTCTGTGCCTTGGAGAGTGGGAAATACAGGACATGTCCCTGTGCTCCTGAGCGCGGCCCTCCTCAGTCAGGTGAAATCCTGGCCTCTCTGGGCAGGTACTCCAAAACGGTGCATTTCTCTTCTTCCACTGCTCCATCCACACCCTTTCCTGGTGTAACAAATATCTGGTCACTCTTCTGACCTTGCTGTTGAGTTAAGCTGTAGCAGCCTGGGATCTTGCCTTGCTCTCCAAGTGTTTCCCATTGAGGCACTGGAGCAGGGTGACTGGAAGGACGGACGGGGGCAACTGCAGTTACTGTGATAGTTCTGGTGTTGCCCAGACCTTCACGGACGGTGATAAGAGCATTGGATGAGGCAGGCTCAGCTCCTGCAGCCAGAGGAGTCAGGCTGTAACCCAGCTCTCACACCAGGTCTAGTGGAGTCAGGGGAAAGGGTTAATTCTGTTGGACCTTGGGACGTTTCAGGCTCAATTATGATTATTCCCTTATCTGATGGCAGAGCCATTATTTAGTCACTGTAATAATTTACATTAATTGGAAGTAATGCATAACAAATTTATGAGACTGGGGCTGGGCTCAGCTTTTGCATGAAACTCATCTTTGTGATGTGCTGACCATGCACAACGGGCTCAGATCTGCCAGTCAGAGGAGAAGTGGTGCTGGTCCACATTGCCCAGGGACGGGAGGGAAACGTGCTCAGCCCCAGGCCAATGTGCAAACAACATCTCTGTGTGGCAGGACCACAGGCTCTGCAGGGCCACCCCAGGGCAAACACAGGCAAGGAGTTCAAGCTTTCCACACAGTTGGTAAAAACCCTCCAGCTGTGGTTGCTGTGGGGCTCTTACCCATGACTGGTAGTGGTTGTGTGTCTCTCCAGCAAATGGATTGCACCATTTGGAGAGAGGGACGCAACTGGGTTTGTCATGGATTGTCTCCTGTCTGGTTCCAAATTGAACTGAAAGAGGGAGAAACCTGGAGGTTTCTTCAGCTGAGTGTCTGAGCCGAGCCAGGGTCTGTCAGGCAGACAAGTGGAGGCGAGTGGTGACTGGGAGGCTCTGACCAGAGGTCAGAGAGGACTCGGAAACAAAGAGGAAAGGGAAAAGCCTGTGATGTGATCCCTGGAGCTAATTAGCTTGACCCCAGTGATTGTGTCTTAAAGTAACACAGGTGACCCCTGACCGTGAAGGTACTTCAACTGTCCAACAATCTTCAACAATCCAACAAACTTCAACAATCCAATAAAAGTTGCAGGAATGAATTTCACTTTGCATGTGGCCCCAGGGTATTTGTCTCCTAACTGATTTGTAAGAAACCTGGGAAAACACGGAATCCTTCCATTAACCTTCATATCCTTACTTTACAAGACACGGTTTCCGTCTCAGACCTAATGACCGTTCATAAAAGCCGCCATCCCCTCCAACCTCCCAGCGGGGCAGCAGGACACGTGTGCGGCACGGGCTGGGTGAGAGACGTGACAGATGCTCCAACATGCCCACCCTGAGGAAACCACACAGGCTCTAAACTGACCTTTTAGAGGGGGCTGACAGTGATGGATCCCTCTGCCCTAAGCCCAGCGTGTACCAAGAGCCAAGTCCTGCTGGTGCTTTCTTCCCTTAGTAACCCCACTCTTTTCCCTCCTGGGGTCTCCCTACATTGACTGGTGACCCCAAGCTTGAGTCACTGTCCACTGGGACTGGTAGGAGCAGGACTGGCTCTGCAGTCAGCTCTCTCTGAAGGTGCTGTAGCTGTCTGAGTCACTGTACTTCCTCAGACACCCTAAGGAGTCCAGTGACTTTATCACATTAAACTTTATGCTAACTGTAAAACTAACTTTCATCCTTCTCTGACCTTGGTGCACTGATTTTATGAGCTTGCTTTCCTACCTTATACTGCTGTTTTTGACAGATCCTGAATGAAGAACACCCTGTTTAGCAGCAATAGTTCAGATCTTAAAAACTGGTGCAGGCAAAATCTGCAAGTGTGAATTGGTCAGATTTTCCAGCTGGAAAACAAGCAAAGCCTCCAGGTCAAGTGGTGCTAACTATCCATCTTTTAGGGCCACTTGCCTTTTGTGCTGAGGTAAAGAACTGTCATCCTGGCTTTTCTCTAGGCAGGATCCCTGAAAAGCAACAGAGAAAGTATCCTGGCTTTCTCTGAGGTCTGGAGCAGAATTGCCATGTGCAAAGGCACTCGTGTCCCCAGCCGGGACAGACACTGTCCACCACAGAAAATAAGGAAAGGACCTGGCAACTCTTCTGCTCCGTGGTGGTCCAACCAGTGACCAAGAATCCAAAGTCCTTCTCTCTTGACAATCTCTTCCAGGGAGCAATGTATCTTAGTCATTTGTCCTAATAATTTATTACAGAATTAAGTGTATTGCCTCGGAAGCATGCCAGTAATGCTCTGCCAGTATATGTACAACACTTTGTTAATTAAAAGTGTTAGGCAATATAGACTCCATTGTTGTGAATTAATCAGTTTAATTACAAAGAGGATCAAGTATCGTAGTTAAAATATTGGCTTTTGTCACACACCAAGGTGAATGCCTTGCATGTGGCAAATATTTTTTGCCTTTGAATGGAAGATCACTGTCTAAGTTCATTTCCCTTCCCCCCTGCAATGTGTGGTCACCAAAGTGGAGTGAAAGGGAACAGGATCCGCTTTTCCCCAGTCTTTAGCCCACCCGGGTGGGATTCTTCCAGAGCTGGGAAGGCGAAGTGCCACAGGCACTCGCTCCTCCTGCACCGCCTTCAGACCTGCTGGTATTCGGGTGGAGGGCTGGGAGCCCGTGTGACGATCTCACGGGGCTGCTGCAGGTATCAAAGCCTATTTGCCTTATTTATTTGGAGATTACTCCTTTCTCTCGGTCAAGAGTGGAGCGCAGGGGGGTTGAAGGAGGTTTAATCCCCGGGACAAGAGGAAACCTTCGAAAAGGTTAATTGCTGGGCTTTGTGTTTTGTGTAGTGTGGCTGCTCAGGTTACAGCAGCGATGCCATCTGCTCAGCACGCTGCATAATTCACCAGCCCCGTTCGGATGGGCACTTGTGGGCTATTCATGAGGAAGTTACCTTTAGGCCGAGCTCAGGTAACAGGTTACCTGACACCCCAGACTGACTTCTGCTCTCTTGTCCTTTTGCCCTTATTGTTCCTGTCCCCAGGTTGTGGGAGTTAATGGCTGGTGGAGAGGAGCTGGCTGGGTGGTCTATTCCCAGCCTCCTCCTCCAAAGGCACAGGGCCCTGTCCTGTCTCAAGCACTCTCCTCTGGAAGTCACAGGACACTGTCTTGTCCCCAGCCAGTGCTGCTCGCCACCCTGCCCTGCTCAAGCATCACCTCTTTGCAGCAGCAGCCCTTGAGTTGCTGTTTTGGACTGGAATAGCAGGTTTGATACCATTCCCTATCCAACCCATCTCCTTGCCCTGTGCATGCGGGCATGGCCACGTGCCATGCAAAGGCACCTCACTTTTCTTCCCCCCGTTAAAAGTCCAACCTGCTTGAAAGTTCCCTCTCGCTTCTGTAAGAGCCACAACCTCACACAGGCCTTCTGCCTGCTGACAGAGACGTGCTTTAGGGTTTCCAGTTTGCCCAGTACACCACTTCACCGGTGACACTGAGGTGATTAATGCATTTCAGCAGCACAATGTGATTGGGATTTTTTTTTTTCCTGCCTCTCCATGCCCAGGCCCTATGCGGGGTAAGTCACTTCCACCAGGGTTTTTAACTTGATATGGAGTGGCTCTCCTGTGCCAGCACACCCTTCTCATCTCCGCTGTGTAACCCGAGTTCTCGCCCCTCGTTTAATAGCTACCTCCCCATGAATATTTAACCAAGGAGCTGAGCAGATGAGCTCCCGGCTAACATGTGGCAAACAGATTTCCAGTACAATAGGGCCTCCTGAAAATGGTGATGCATAAAAGAAACCCTGGGAGGAAAGGGAAGGTTCACCTTCTGGAAAGGGAAGCACAGTTGTTCGCAGTGAACTCCACCCGGCTGCTCCAGTTGGCTGAGGAAGAGGAGAAAGTGGAGCACTGGGGGCTCTGGCAGAACATGCAGGGAGGGCATTGGGGGGAGACAGAGACAGAAACATCTCAGGCAGATAAACTGGAGCTCTTCTGGTTGGCCTAAAGCCTTGTCCATGTGAGTTTGGAATGGTTTAATTGATACTTCAGCCTTCAGCAACCTGCTGACCAGAGACCTCCTGGGTCAAAAGCAGGAGAAAGCCACATAATGCATAAATTTGCATAGTCTTCTTTTAGCTCCTTCCCGGGCATACTTGCACAGATCCTCCAGCAATGAGTTTCATGGTTCATTAATCCTCTGAGGAAAAAAATAATCAGCCTTCTGCCTGATGATTTTCCTGTGTGCCACTTCATTCTTCCACAGAGAGGAACTGAGCATATCCATGTTTTACTCCTTTGCTTGGATACTGTCTTGATTATTTGCAGGCAACTACTGTGTACAATTTCTCAATATAACTGGGTCAGAACCAACTTAAAAGATGTCATGGTTTAGCCCATCAGAGGTTCTGAGGTTCATTAATCAGTAAATTGAAGATTAATTTTAGATCTAATGAGAGATTAATTTGGCAATTTCCATTCACCAGTGAGGTGAAAACCAGCAGTGCTGTCAATAGCAAAAGGTCTTTTCTGCTCTATTGAACAGCCTGAATATTAACAGTAATCTCTGCTGCTCTCTTCAGCCAAAAAAAGAGATGCTCTGACCCCCACCCCCCCAAGGACTCATTAATGATGAAGGGCCCAGATTACCAAATTAAACAGAATTACTTTGACCCAAGTAAGGGCAACAGGTTAATTTTTGCATAAACCATGGCTGTATCCATGCCTGAATTGCTCTCCAGGCCCCTGCCTGGGTGTGGGGCTCAGAGGACACTGAGAGGTGAAGGTCTCCAGGAGTCTGTGCTGCTGAAATATTGGCTGTTTCACCGGGTTTCCCTCGTGAGAGGGATGAGCAGGATTTACAAGGCAGGGCTGATTTGAACTAGAGCAGCCATTTGCACAGAATAATTCCCTTTTCAAGCCCTAAATTCAGACTTTATGGCTTCCCCTGCTCCTTTTGGTCTGCCATGTGTCCTCCCTCTGTTCCCATTCAAAAGCTGGGGGCTGCCCTGCCAAGGGCCAAGGGGAGGTGACAGCAACCTGCACTCACGGCCTGGCAAATGGGCATTAGGACACTCATTCCAGTTTGTAATCCCTGTACGTGCCTGTATTCCAAGAGGGAATACACCAGCAAAGGCATCAATGAGAGTGGGGCTGTGCTGGACCTGAGTGGGGGGCTGGAAGCTTTGAACAGAGCTGGATTTGGGGGCTGTGAACAGAGGCACAGCTTCCTGGGGGGAAATTCCAACCACCGGGGAGATGGAGGCTTGGCCACCTCTTTGCAAGTGCAGCCAGAAAATCTTGCACAAAGCCTGGATTCACTCCCATGCTTCTGGGACCAGCAAGACTCTCCTTCCTAACACACACTTAGGATTTAAAACAAATCTGCCGTAAAAAGGGGTTAAGAAATCCCTTGGGAAAGCACGGGAAGCTTTGGAAAAGGACCCTCGGTGGTCAGGGCTCTAACAAGGAGCAGTGTCTGTCCAGCCCTGCCTGCTCCTACCCACCTCCTCTTCCTGAGCTTCCTTGCTTCTTCCCAGTTGCCTGAGTTCCCCAGGCAGGGAAAACCAGGATTCCTCTGGAGTGCAGAGCCCAGGGTGCTGCTGCAGGTGGCCCAAGGCAAGTGGGGTTCAGGCTGCTCCCTGAGCAACCTCTCACTTTGTGCTAAGCTCTGCAATTTATTGGTGTTAGCCAGGTTAATGTACTATTACTTTGCATATTAATAATATCTTATTACATTTGTTCTTAAGAGTGGTATCATGTTGAGGCAATGAGGATTAATGGCACCTCGGTAATATTTACATATTTACATTATTAAAAAGCAATACATCTTTTAGACAGCCCCGTGCATGGTGTAGAATTGCAGATGCTGTTCCTGAGGCCAGTGCAGCCTTCATCCTGTGATACCTGTCCTGCTCACAGCCTCCCATCCCAGGTTTTCAGCAAGTTTAGCCACAGTGGGCACTGCCTGTGGCTCCCAACACACCCCTTCTGCTGGGCCCAGCTGTCCTCTGGCCATATCCCTCACAGGTCCCTCCTTCTCCATGGTCCCAGGGAGTCTCCTAAATGTCTGAGCAAAGGGTGCCCAAACCACCCAGCTCCTCATAGGCTGGGAGATGGTTGAGGGATGCAGTGGGATGGTGTTTCCCTCTGTGGCATGACTAAGGACAATGGACAAGGGAGCAAAGGTTTTTCCCTCTCCAACAGACCCCGTCGCTCCCCCAGGGAAAGGCTCTGCGACTTGGCTGGAGGCTCCCAGTCACCTCCATAGTCCTAAACTTAATTAAAGCTGCCAGCTTCTAATTAAACCACTTAATTAAGTGCCACATTGTCAGTAGGTAAAGATGGAGCAGACTTAATTATTTAACACAATGACATAGAAGAAAAAAAGTCCCTTTAAAAGCGTGACACCTCCTGGGTGGGCAGGAGCCCACCCAGCCCTGCCCTGTGCCACCAGCCCAGCCAGTGCTCCCAGCAGCCTGATGGGAGCAAGGCATTTTGGAGCTGTTTTGGGTTTCTCCAGAAAGGAGACATCCAAAACTTCCAGTGACCTCATGGTCCCACCCCTGCCCGTCACACTCCCGGTGGGGTCAACACCCACCTTCTCTCTGCCTCTCCACTTCCCCAGTTGCCCCCAGATGTGGATCATTAACCCTGGAGCACGGTTGGGGGGGGGGGTCATCCTGACCCCTCCGAATCCACGAGCAGGGCCCAGCTGCCTCCCCAAGGTCAGGTCTTTGCTGTCACACCCCGGCAGAGGCTGCTGGAGGACACCCTCCCTGTCCCCGGGCCCTGTGGAGCAGCGCTTGGCTTCACCCACCACCTACTTTGTCTCACTTCAATCTTCCTTTTCAAACTTCTCTGGCCAAACACTCCTGTCTGCAGGGGTGATGTAACCTGAGTGACTCCCAGGCTGGCATTCTGGGAGTGAGATTAATGGCAATGTCCTTGTCAATAAACCCATAAAGCCCCCAAACCCGGTGATGAACGTGCAGAAGGTAAAGGCAATGGTTAATATCTTCCAAATAGGCCCCAGAGCCTTGAGTGCAGGGGAAGAGGAAAGCACTAGTGACCCTTGTTAATCTTTTTATTGGCTCCAGCATCTATTGGCACCTTTTGCTGGCCAGGAATTTGCAAGTCTTTGGGGAGCAATGATTTCACAGTCTGGGTCTCTTTGAGGGAGAAAAAAAATTCCCTTTGCTCCTAAAATGGGACCATTCTTCCAAATGAGAATTGACATTTTGGTTTGAACTTCATGACCTCCAGTAATCACACTAATGGCCTTGGCTGGCTGGCTGGCTGGGAGGGAGCTGGCTGTGGCCAGGACTGATGGGGACCCGTATGGATCTCTGGAAATGGGCAGGGAGATGAGGATGGGAGAGCCTGCTAACACCAGGCTCTAACTGGCCAAGGCACCGCAGGTGATTTCTTACCTGCTCCAGAGACTTTTGACTGCATCAGGTTTGATCAAAGGTATTGGCAGGGCAGCCACTGAGTGTTCTGAGCCATCCATCCACCCACCCACACACCCTGTGTCCATCCATCCACGCCGAGCTCTTAAAGCCAAGGAGCACCCGTGGAGCTGTCAGATCAGCAGGAGTGGGGGGAGCTGGGGCAGTTCCCAGCCTTTCTTGGACACTGCTGATGAGCCTCTTGGACCAGCAGCACTGGAGAGGGGTTCCCTGCCAGCCCAGCTGTGGACAGTGGTGTCCAGGAAAGGCACAAGGATAATGGCTCCCACCACCACGGTATCGCCAGGGCAAAGCTGGAGGCAGGATTCCCTTGGTCTCCTCTCCCCTCTCAGCCTCAGTGCCTTCTTTAAGCAAATGCACTTTTCATGAACTCTTAATGGAAGGACAATTGTTTTAGTCAAAAGAGCTGCTCCCTGCAGTGGTCTGTAAAAGCGAAGGGCAAAGAAACACAACACACCAGGAGCAGGATATAAACCCTGAACAGCCCCAGCCAGGTCACAGTAACTTCCACGCTGGAAGCTGAGTTAATATTCCTCAGCACTTCCCAATTCCCTCCCTGCTGGGTGTCACAGACGTTTTTTCTATGCTGTGTTCAGTCCTTCAGTGTGTTTTTACCACGACCATGGGAGGTTCTTGTCTTCTCCCCGCTGTGTTTGTTCTTCGTTGCTGATTTTAGAAAATTCATGTAAGCAGCTCTCTCACACACGATTTTTAAATAGTGTTGAGTAAATGTAAAAGGAGTTGCTGCTGTCCAGAGGTGTTCACAGTGGGCCTTGGGCCGGCTGCTCCCACTTTCCTGAGGGATGGATGCAATCCTTGGGCAGTTCAGGTGGGGCTGACACACCTTGTGTGGCCTCTCTGCCCCTCCAGCATGGCTGAGACTCTGGCAAAGTTGAGATCTGGTAGATCAGATAAAAAGTCTTGGACCATCCAGATGGAAATCCCTGTGGATGACACAGTGCTGTCTGTTCTCCACCTGCACCGTGGCAGCCAGGGTCAGGAATTGGCTGTAATTGAGAATGCAAGAGGGTCCTTTTATTTTATTTTTTTAATGCCTCATTTAGTAGGTTAATATTCCATGTTATTTTAGGCTGCTTGCTCTATACATCTGCCACCCAAGCCCGTACAGATGTTTTAGGATTCTTTAATCCTGACAAAGGACTTAGCGTTAAGGAAAAATGGGTTACATAAAGATCCTTATCTCCTTAAGAAATAAAGCATGTTTTGGGCATATTGTGTGCAAAACAAGACTAAAATAGAGACAGAACATTCTGGAGCCACTTACCAGATGTCCGGGTTGGAAGATGTGGATCTGGCTTGCCTGCAGTTCTCCTGCCTGGCTCCTGGGTCGGTGCTGCTGAGGGAAGAGGGGGGGATGTTCTGTAGGAGGCAAAACTACCAGCTCTGGCATGGCACAGGGGGGGATTATTGAGCTCATAGAACTTCCCATTAACAGCAGCCTCCTGGATTAGGTGGCAGGAGTTTTGCTTGGGAGAGGACTTTTCCCGGGACAGCAGCTCAGGCTGATTTCCAGTGGCAGGAAAGGTGCCCCCAGGTTAAACACCTCTCCCAGCCCGGAGCTGCCAGAGTTTCCAGGCTGATGTCCAGTGTTTCACCCCAAAAAATGGACACACTTCCCACATTTTTGTGACTCAGTGATTGATCCAGCCGGTGTAAATTACAAAAAGGAGTCACAATTCTCTGGGGTCTGAGGCAGAATATCAAAAGAGCACTGGCTCCTGCTGCCTTAATTAAAACTTAGTTTAATTAAAAACCTTGAGAGCTTTATTAGACTCGGTAATTGATTTAATTTTCTTGTGGAATTCTATTACAAAACACTTCCAGCATGTTGGCTTTGGGATCCTGGCTCCGGCACCATCCTTCCCTCTAAACAGCTCCTTTGCCCGCTCTGAGGGGCAAACCATGAGCTCCTTGGCCAGGCAGATCCCGGAGCCTCCTGGGACATTCCCAGGTACTGAGGGGCTGAGGGCTGGTCCTGGCTGGAATAGCAGCCTCAAAACTCTGCCCCTTGTCCCATGAAGTCTCTCCTCATGCCACCCAGAGGGGCTGTCACTTGGCCTTCCCAAATTCCCTTTTTTGCTCCCAGCTCTACTCTTCACTTGCTGTCTCAGAGTAAAGTGGTGGCTCAGTTCAGGAATCAGTTGCCACGTTTCCCCCAGCCCTGGCTGCCTCTCTGTGCCAGAAAGGATTGGCAGGGGCAAGAGCTCTGGGAATTGCCCCAACTCCACCTCCCCAGCCAGCTGGCAGTGGATACTCTGGAGAGTACTCTGGGTGTTAAAGCCTTTCCGGCCAGGACACAGGGAAACAAACAGTAAAATAAGAATAATAAAAAACCCACAAACCCTGCCACCACGCAGTGATTGTCTGATCTATATTTATTTCATAACATCCAGAATTAATAGGATACAGGAGTTAAAGCAACCATGGCAACTGAATGCAGAAAGGGCTGTCCTTGTAAATAAATGAATTCATAAATAACTCACAAGTGCTGATATAAAAAGTCATGGGAATCTAATGCAATGCTAATGCAATTCAAGCCTTCCCTTTTTTCCAGGCAGAATTAGAATATTGGGAGCGCCTGGCTTTGCTCCGTGCTACAAGTGTCATTCTTAAGATAATAGAACTTGCTAATTGTACCAGGAGCCAGGCTGTGATTGATGAGGGCTTTGGCTTTTTGTCTCCTTCATGTTCTTCCTTGCAAAATGTTGCGCCAGTAAGTTACAGGCTGGAAGTGAATTCCAGAAAGTTAGGGAGCAAGGAGCAGGATTCACCCTGGCCTGCTCCCTGGGCAGGGAACTGCAGGGACACTCCAACAAAATGCCAGTGTGGCATTTTTGAGAGCAGTGTTCTCAGCTCTTACTCCTCTGCTTCCTGAATGATGAATATAGTTTTTATCGATGGAGGGGCAACTTAGCCACGGAGATCCACATTTCCCCAGTTCAGGGGAAATTATAAGGACAGGGGAAGTGCTGTGGTTTACACCAAAAGCTTTATTTCCTTGCAATGATTTCCTCCAGTTTGAAAAGACACTGCTGTTAGATATTGAAATGTTCCTTTTTTCTTGATCATTTTTATTGATACATATTTTGCTGCTGTTTTGATGCTGGAAAATCATTTTCTCTTTTGCACTACACAGCCTAACCATAATCAGTGTCCAAAAGATTCCAGGCTGGTTTTGAGAACCAGAAGTTTCTCTCAAACTGTTGGCAAAGCATTTTTCTAAATTGAAGCCAAACTGTTGTCAGACCCCTTGTGCTGCCAGTGCCGATTCCCCTGGGAACACAGGGACAAAATTCGCCTTAGCAAAAGGGGCAAAGGGTGCAGTTTGTCCCCCAAAAGCAGAGGTGGAGATGGCTCAGGATCACGGATAAGGCAGAGGGTTCTGGTTCCCACTGAGGGTCCCTCCCGCAGGCACCGCATTCCCGTCCCGCACCTTGGATACATCACGAGGGACAGGACAGGGCACCCACCACCCCGGACCGAGGCAAGGGGGACGTGCGTGGTTCACAGCGAGAGGTTTCGCGCTGAATTCGAAGCTTCCGATGCTTTGGAGCCCCTTTTCCCCGTCCCGCTGCTCCCTCCCGGCTGCGGCGCAGCAGCCGCAGCATCCCTGGGGCAGGAGCACCGCCACGTGGGATGCGGCCGCAGGCACAGCCCCGCATTCGCCCCCTCCCCGCGGGGACCCTCGGGGGCTGCCCACGCCACCGGCACCCTCGGGGGCTGCCGGGCATCGGGGCTGACCCTCGCAATGTGCTGTCCCAGATGGGAAGGGCTACGCGGGGGTTTGGAGTGGGGCGGGGGGGAGGGCTCACCTGCTCCTCCCGGCTGGGTTCAAGGAATAATAGTAATAACTAAAAAAGAACTCGGCAGTAATTTACCGTAAAATATTCTAGGCATGTTTTGGGCACCCCACCGAAAAGCACCTGGTATTTTGGATTTCTGGCCCTGTGAACCCCTTGGTGCTGACAGTCACAGCTAATCCCAGCACACGGACGCTCGGCACTGACTGATGCTCTGGAATGATGCCTAGGAAATACGGGAAAACTCGGCTTTCTATTGATCCCACCGAGCTGCTGTCCGTAGATATGACACTAAGCCAGTGCCTGGGGTAGATGGTCCCAGCCTTTGACTGCTGGGAGTGCTGCTCTTTATCTGCAGAGCCTTGGAGTGCTCCTGTTGCACAAGGGGCTGTGGAACTCCCTGCCTCAAAGCCTGCCTGCTCCAAGTGCTGGTGTGGGGCTGAGCATCCTCCTGGGGTTTCAAATACCTTGGAAAACAGGAGTGGGGGCACTGGAAATGCCAGAGACAAGACTTGGCCCAGCTCTGCTGCTGACCCAGGGGCAGGTTGCTGAGGCTAAAATGCCCCCCAGAGCAGGATGAGAATCCTGATGGATTCACTCAATGAGCTTAAGAGGACCCATCTGATACAATCTCAGATATAGTGTTAATGAATGGAAAACCAGGGAACTAAGATTCCCAGAGGAAGGATGTTACTTTGCCCTGAAATACCACCCTTTGAGAAGCACTTGGCAGAGCCAGAGGAGCTGGGAGGCTTCATGATCCTGCCCACCAAGGCAGGGATGGACTGGGTCTGGTTTACTGCCTCGTGCTTACATTAGAACCAGCCTACAAAGGAACAGAAGGCAGTAATGACACTTCTCCTCGAGAGTTTTCTGCATAATAGGCAGTTTCTGACATCAGCCAGATCGGGACTCGCCAACATGATGCAGCAACAAGCCTTGGCAGGAGTTCTGTCCCTGGCAAAGCACCCGAATCTATTTTCATTTGTTTTAGAGACAGTTACTCACTCACCATATGTGTGCAGCTGGCTCCTGCTCCAGCCCCTGGAGGTTCAGCAGGAATCTTTCCATGACTCCAGCACCTTTAAAATAACTGCCTTCCCATTCTCCAGAGGTGAGGGAATGGCTGGGTTAAGTGAGGTTCTGTCTTTTGGGTAAAGTGTCCCTGCTACATGACAACACACATTTTTTTATGTACAGCAAGTTTTGTGGGTTCATTGGGACCCCACCCACACTGGCACTGGGCTTTCTCTTCCTATCCTGATTCCTGGAGCAGGGTGGGAGCAGTTTTCAGGGCAGAGCCCTCCAGCCCCTCGAGCATCCCCCAGGCTTGCCTGGTTTTCAGTGCAGTGAGGGCTGGCAGCGGATTATTATGCCCCAAAGCATGTTGATGTGTCACGTAGCTGGAATACATCAAACATTACTGTCTCACCAAGCCTCACACCAATCATTTATTTCTTTAGAAACTGCAGACTGCTCTGCTTTTATATTTCGCCAGTCACCTGTAAAATATATATCCATAAAAATATTACAGGAGGGAGGATTCCTGCAGGGACACGGGAACAACTCCAAGCTCTGCAGCCTGACCATCTGCGCTGGCACCTCGTGTGTGCCTGGCACTGCTGCTCCCCAGCTTTGCAGGGTTTGGTGTTCCCTGCATCTGAAGTGCTGCAGAACTGGGAATTAGTTCCACTTTCTGCTACCTATATTTTTATTTGATTAGTCCAATAGGCTGCATTATTATTTACCACATGCAAATCTCTCCTCAAGCCGACGTTTTGGCTGCGAGGTGGGATCTGGAAAGGAGTAATTGGGAAAAAATTATTTCACAAGCTTTTTCACTTTGGATCAAATGCATTTAAAATTTAAGGGCCAAACTCCGTCCTAAGTCTCCTTTAAGGAAAAGGAAAGAATAGATTCCTTAATTTGTTCTATTTCTGGCTCAGCAGAGCCCAGGGGAGTTTGCACAAGGTGCCATTGGTTTCAAACGGTGCTTTTGGATACGACTGGAGGGCAGCACTGAATGCTTGAAAAATACCCTGTCAACACATATATTGTCTTTAAACCCCTAAGAATTATGTCTGTCTACATGGCAAAGAAGTGCTGTGGAATTACTTATTTCTGGGTCACCCAAGGAAACTTGTTGGCTGTTTTTCTGGATGCACTTTTCAGCACATTGGTTTTTATTTACTGATTTCTGCTGGTGACAAGATATTGCTGGGTGCCAGACATTTGGAGAGCACACAATCCCCATTTGAAATAAAAAGCGACCAAAATGGTCAGTTAGCCTATGGAAAGTATATTTTGCAGTGAGAGAGAAAGAAAAAGAGAGAGGGGGAGAGTGTTGCAATGAGTTCATTCCCGCAGCAGCTACAGGGACATTGTTATTTTTTTGTAAAACAGGTGTAGAAAGGTTAAAGACCAAATAAGGGTCTTATTTTCTGAGATCCAGGTATTTTATAGGGTTGAATATACCTTACAACCTCCTTCCCACGAACCTGTAAATGAGAAGCTCTCCATAAAACCCTGCTTACGCCTGCAGAAATGCCATGTTAACTCTCCACGAGTAATAGTATTGAAAGCTCTTCTAGGCAGGGGTCGGGCCCATTTTATTGTGAGTGCAGATCCATTCAAAGTGCAAAAGGACTGAGCTAAAGGACATCTCAATATTACAGGGTTGTTACTCCAGCTCCAGCCTAAATGACCAGACTGAGGCAGAAGCCGGGCAGCCTCAGGCCGCAGTTCCCAGGAAAGGATCAAATTCACAAAACGATCAAAAATGTGCAGGGAATGTGCCCTCAGGTTTGGGTCCTGTGCTCATCTCGGGCTGAAATGAGATTGACTCTGTGGGCTCACGCTGAACTCATCCATCCAGACACGGCCTGTCCGTGACAGGCCTTTGCTGGGGAAAATTCCCCTCCGAATGGGAATAAAAAGATGTTTCCGTTATAAAATTATCATGATGACCCAGCAGCTACTTTTTTGCCCTCAGCCTCAGAGGCATCTCTTGCATCCCTGTCTCAGCACAACCGCCTCAGTGGCTCTTCACGTGCAGCACCACAGCCATTCATCATTACCCGGCCTCCAAATTATTCTAGTGTTGATTAAATTAGTAAATGCAATCACAATCTGAAGCGAGTTAATTGAGAGAATTTATTTGGCCCTGACAGTTTTATGCATGTTTGATTAAGTATTATAAGGTTTGTTTTTGATTTTGCATAATTTAACTTTAAATCCTGCACTGGCGAGGGGGGGGCATCAGCTATTAATGACCGAAATAAACTCTTTTAAGACTCACATATTTATGATTTATTTCTAAACGCAATATCTCCCAGATTTTTTTTGTTCTGTTGCCAAAGTGACAAATACGTTTCAAGCAATATTTTGAGCCGCTGGGCTCTCGCCATAAATCTTGTGAAATGTGCACAATTCATTAAAAGTTTTGAAAGAAGTACAAGTTAGCATTTATATGGCAACAAGTGACATATAAATGTGCGTGTTTGTCTTCGGAGGGCGCCATAAAACATCCCAGCCCTCGCCGGCCGCTCTGACGGGGACTAATGGCCCCTTCTCGGGGCTGGTGATAAGTTCCACCACAAATCTTCAAAGCTGTCAACACAAAAACTGTTCAATCAACAGGAATATGAGTTGTGTCTTTAGGAAAATTAGCACGGGGAAGAAATACAGCCCGGAGAGCTGTGGGCGGGTCCCCTGCGGGTCCCCTCCTCCAGGAGCTGATCTCTCTGAATGTCAAAGCTCCGCTTCATGCCCAGCCCGAGGACGGGTTGTTCTTTCTGGACACTCACACGTGTTGCAGCAGCGCGGGGGTCAAAATCTGCCAGGCAGAAAATGGAACAGGGCTGTCCTGATTTTTTGCCACAGAGTCACGGACTGGTTTGGGTTGGAAGGGACCTTAAAGCTCATCTCGTTCCACCCCCACCTTCCACTAGACCAGGGTGCTCCAAGCCCTCTCCAACCTGGCCTTGAGCTGAAGGTCAACCTGGAGTCAGCCTCGGCACCAGTGCACACACGCGTTTGGGTTGTAGGGTGCCCAGTGGAGCTTCCTGGGTTTTTCTGGAGGACAGGAAAGCCCTTTCCCACCCAAGGGATTCCTACAGGACGCCAGAAACCCCCTTTGTCACACTGGCATTCAGCAGCATCTCCAAGGCAAAAGCTGGAAAGCCAAAGAACCTTCATGACTGTTGTTGCTTGGGCTGAAATTCCCCTTTCTGGGCTGTGGCTCCAGTCCCAGGGAATGGCAGAGGGAAATAAATGGAACGTGGCTCTCCTGCTTAACTTAGTCACCAAACAGACATTCCCAGTTACAGGCTATGGGGAAAACTCTCCAGCTCCACTCCCTCCCATCAGAAGCTGTGGGGGGGACACAGAGAAGCCAATTTCCCAGGAGAACACCCCAATTATTGCCTTGCCCGGAATTCCCCCTGGATGTACACCCTGCGCCTCAGGCTGTTCCTTGTGTTTCAGGACCAAACTGCTCTGCAGGGCAGGGGAACAGGGAGGCACCAGGACCCCAGGATATGTTTGGCCTCGTGCCCCGACACCTGTGCAGGGCAGCAGCTCTGAGCTGTGGCAGATGGCCTGAGTTATTATTATTTAATGTTTTTCCACCGTGGCACTGCCCAGACTGCAAGTGGGGCAGGGAGCCAACGACGGAGATGTGTATTCTTTCCGTTATGGAAAGTAATTCCTAATTAAATCTAAGGGAAAACAGCAGGGAGGATGTGGTTTGTTGGGTTTTTTGTTGTATTTTTTTTCCTTCTCTATATATTGTTTTGAATTTTTGTCCACCTGTTTGTTTTTCAGGAACTTTTGGAGACCTTTGTGACCTCCCAGGACATTTGGGTCTCCTGCATTTGTGATTTGACCCATCACCACCTTGTCAACCAGACCACGGCTCTGAGTGCCAGGTCCAGCCTTTCCTTAAACTCCTCCAGTGATGGGGACTTTACCACTTCCCTGGGCAGCCCTTCCAATCTCTAATCACCCTCTCTGTGAAGAAATTCCTCCTGATGTCCAACCTGACCCTTCCCTGACACAGCTTGAGGCCATTTCCTCCCATCCTGTCTCTGTTCCCTGGGAGCAGATCTTGACCCCTACCAGCTCCCCCCTCCTGTCAGGGAGTTGCAGAGACAGAAGGTCCCTCCTGAGGCTCCTTTTCTCCAGGATAAGCCCCCCTCAGCTCCCTCAGCCGCTCCTGCTGCTCCAGCCCCTTCCCCAGCTCCATTCCCTTCCCTGGACACTGGAAAGATGTAGAGCTGTTGGAGTGAGTCCAGAGGAGGCACCAGAATGACCAGAGGGATGGAGCAGCTCTGTGGAAGATAGGAGGAAAGGATGGGAGAATTGGGATTGGGACTGGAGTCCTAATTGTGGCTTTCTAGTGCCTGAAGGAGCTATAAGAAGGATGGAGAGGGACTATTTACAAGGGCATTTAGTGACAGAACAAGAGGGAATAACTCCACAACGAGACCAGGTTTAGATTGGATTTTAGGAAGAAATTGTTCATTGTGAGGGTGGGGAGGCCCAGGCACAGGTTGCCCAGAGAAGCTGTGGCTGCCCCAGCCCTGGAAGTGCCCAAGGCCTGGTTGGAGCAACCTGGGTTAGTGGGAGGTGTCCTTGCCCAAGGCAGGGGGTGGAACCAGGTGGTCTTTACGCTCCTTTCCAACCCAACCCAACCCAATCCAACCCATTCCGTGTTTTCTCAGGACAACCCTCCGCTGCCCCTCGCTTACACGGCACACGTTCCCCCCGTGTCCCTCCGCCCCGCTGTACCCCCCGTTGTGCCCCGGGCTGTGCCCAGGCCCGGCCGCCCTTGTCCCCCACCCGTTGCCGTGGCAACGCGTCCCCTCCGCTTCCGGCCCCGGGGTGGGGTCGCGGCTCGATGACGCAATCTCCGCGCGCCACCGCCGCCGCTCCCCTCGCGCCGCCGCCGGAACCGGAGGCCCCGGGGCCGTCCCTGCACATGCGCAGAACGCGCGGCCCGCGGCCCGGGCCTC
>VXAY01002930.1:37499-60290 GCA_013399855.1 Oxyruncus cristatus | reverse complement strand
GGGCCCTCCCCTGGGTGGGTCGCGGTGCCCGCGCTGCTCCCGGCGGGTCCCGGTCGCGCCGTTCCATCCCGAGCGGCCGCGGTTCCCTCTCGATCGCTGGGATGCAGGAGGAGTTGGTTCCGTTCCCCCCGGCGCTCCCTGTTTGGGTGTCATTGCCCCTCACCCTGGGGGGCTCCTCCGGAGTCCCCTCGGCTCCTGTGCGGGTCCCTCCTCCCGAAATGCCTCGGCAGGTCCCGCCTGGAATGTCCGGAGGATGCAGAGAAGTCGCGCCGTGATCCTGCGCCTTTCCCACCTCACGCTCCCTTTCCAAAGGACAGGGAGTGAAAAATCCCCCAGACGAGCAGTTATCCAGGCTTTTAACGCCCTGGTGAGGCCACTCCAAGTGTGGGGTGGAGGACAAGGAGGTCCTTGAGCTGGAATTTTTGGAGCTGTGGGATGGTGCCCACAAGAGGCAGAGTCGGCTTTCCAGCCTCACAGGGATGTGCTTTAAGACAGAAAGGCCCCCAAAATTATGGGATGGGTGTCCAAATCTGTTTGTGGGCATCGTATGCCAACACACAGATTGGGGGATCATGGAATCATGGAGTGGTTTGGGTTGGGAGGGACCTTAAAGCTCATCCAGTGCCACCCCCTGCCATGGACAGGGACACCTCCCACTAGCCCACGTTGCTCCAAGCCCTGTCCAGCCTGGCCTTGGACACTTCCAGGGATCCAGGGGCAGCCACAGCTTCTCTGGGCAACCTGTGCTAGGGCTTCACCACCCCCACAGGGTGTTCCATATTCAGTTCGGGAAGTGTTGGCTGTGTATCTTCTCTGGATGAACAGTCTGTGACAGGAGAAGGTGACCAGCACAGTTCTTTATGATTTTCTCTGTCCTGGCAGTGAATTCCAGCTCCCTGATTCTGTCCAGCATGGATCAGTCATCTGTAATCCTTATTTCATCGAGTGTGGGATTCTTTCTAGAGCCTTTATGGGATTAAAAATTCACACTTGAGGAGGGGCCTTGTAATTCTGAACTTTCTAATGAACAAATTGAAGCTTAACTCTGTCATTTTGTCTTTCAGATCAGCTTCTCTGTAGAGTATTGTGAGTCTTTGAAGCATCTTTGCAGTGTCTGTCACTCTTCCTAGAAGGTGTCACAGGAAAACTTCACTGTTTCATTACAAGAATTCCGTGGTGTCCTGGCACAGCAGTGGAGTCCAGACCTGCTGAGTGGATGGCAGCACCCTTACAATGTAATAACTCATCAAATTTATTCTATTTTCACAATATCCCTGTGCCTGTGGCTGTTCCAGTGTTGATATTTGAATTTATCCCATGAGCCTCCCTAAGGCTGGGCACAGGAAATGGGAACAAGGTGCTACCTGTGGCTCTGGCTGTGTCAGAGTTCACTGGGAAAACTCTGTGTCGTGGTGAAAGAAGTTGCAAAGGAGAGGCTGCATTGTTAAAAACGGAATGCTCTGGTCCCAGAGTGCGTGATTTTTGACCTGTCTTGCTAATTTAGTCCTGAAATTACCCCTGAAAGCAAACACTGAGCAGCGTCACGTGGGATGTGTGTTGGGTCACGTGCTCCAGGCACAAAGCTGGGATTTTTTAAGCTGTGTTGGTTCTATGTCTTGCAAAATCCACGTTTCTGAGCTGCCTGGCGTTTCCTTTCTGCAGGCAGGAAATAGGGCAAGAGGCAACTGGAATTATGAGGGTGCCTTTGGTAGTGGAGAAGAGCCCTAAATTTAGGTATCCTAAATTCCTTAAATCCTAAATTAACCCGTCGTCCTTTTTATTAGTCCCTGATCCATGCAGAGCCAAGAGATTGCTTCAAATTTCTTTAACAGCAAAAAGGAATTGGGACCTGGGGCCGAGCAGGACAGATCAGAGCTGCAATTTCCCTTTCCATGGAATCTGAGGCAGGAAGCAGCACAGAGTCTTCTCCAGTGATGCACGTTGTGTCAGAGAAGGTTTTTGATATCAAAGCACAATTTCCTGCAGCTCTGTCATTGACTCTCTGGTTAGTTCTGGCTGTAATGAAACTAAAAAACTCTGGAAGTAATGAGTCTTACTTTTAAAAGCGGTCAGGGTTTTGGTTCAGCAAAGGAAAGCTCTGGGTGTGTGAGGAGCTGGGGAAGTGCCTGTTGTTTTCCAGCATTATCTGATGAGTGCATTGTCGTTTCATAATTCCCGGAATTTGGCACATCAGGAGCCTGGGGTGAAGCAGAGAGCAGCTCAGAGGCTCCTGCTCATCACTCACACAACAACAATGGGTGTGTGGAAGGATGTTAAGATTATAAATCCTAAACACTCCAGAAGATCAAGATATCTCACTTATCTCTGCAGGTCCCAGGGGGAGGAATAAACTGGGGGATGCCTTTGAAAGGCTGCCTGGCCTTGCAGTGACAGGGAGAGCACAGGGCTGGCCTGAGCAGGGGGAGGGACATCCTGTGGGATGTGAAAAGCACGATTGCCTCATTGTTCTTCCAGGACCTTCCATTATTTTCAGTTTGTTTATTTGGTGAAGCTTTGCCAAGTTTGGGAAGGAGCAGGAATCTGGAATTCGCTTGCAAAAGTACTTGGAGAACTCCTTTTTTTTTTTTTTTTGGCTTTTAGAGGAAATATGATCCAATGCAAACCCCTACATTAGTGTTACTACTCTCACATTAATCTCCCTGCTCACAGGGCTGGACTGTTGCAGGGTGGCTGTTTGATTAAGAAGGATCCGTGAATTAGGCAGGAGAATTTCAGACCAAAGCTTTGTCCTGGGTAAAGTTTATAACAAACAGGCTGGCTGGTTTTGTGTGCTGCTTTGGAATCTGACTTGGAAGCAGAGTTGGAATATGTTGAGTTGGAAGGGACCCACAAAGGTCATCAGGTCCAACCCTCAGCCCTGTACAGGACACCCCAAGGGTCCCACTTTGTGCCTCAGAGGGTGATCCAATGTTTTCCTCTGTTTGTGGGAAACAATAAGTAAAGAAGCAAAACCAAAGTTGTTTTAAACTATAAGTAAAGAATCAAAACGTTTGTTTTAAACTATAAGTAAAGAACCAAAGCAAAGTAGTTTTAAACTATAAGTAAAGAATCAAAACATTTGTTTTAAACTATAAGTAAAGAACCAAAGCAAAGTTGTTTTAAGCAAGAAGTTGAGGTTTGTAAAGCAGGTTTAAGTGTAGAGTCTCTCCCATGTGGCCTCCCCAGCTGGGGCTGTTAACTGTAGTTTCCTTCTCTGCCTTTAAATCAAAGAAATTCTCAGCAAGTTAAGCAAAAATACAAGGTTCTTATTACATTAGAAGCAGAGATAACTGGCCTAAAATAATTCTCCATCAATTCTTTATTACCTGTTTTCTGGCTAAGTGTTAGTACATTAAAATCTTAACCATTAAAACCTTGAAAGAAAACCGTATCCGTGCCAATAAATCCAGGCTTCATTCAGAATGTGCACGATTTATCAGCTTTTTCAGTGTATGCAACGTTTACCCCCCCCCCCCCCCGCAGGTCTGTCCCTCCCTGGAAATCCAGCCAGGAGTTGCCGTTCCCGGGCTGTCGGATGTGTCCCGCGCTGAGGGATCCCGTGTGATATGTGGGGCCTGGCTGCCGGGGGGGTTGCCCGATGCCTGTGATCCCCATCCCCCGGCGGGTCCGCTCCTTCCACGGCCCCCACACGACCTGCCTGCACTCTGCCTGCGGCCCCGTGCGCACCACCCACCTGGTGCGCACCAAGTACAACAACTTCGACATCTATCTCAAGTCGCGCTGGATGTACGGCTTCATCCGCTTCCTGCTGTACTTCAGCTGCAGCCTCTTCACCTCCATCCTCTGGGTGGCACTCTCGGTCCTCTTCTGCCTCCAGTACCTCGGCATCCGCATCTTCCTGCGCTTCCAGTACAAACTCTCCATCATCCTCCTCCTGCTGGGCCGGAGGCGCGTCGACTTCAGCCTCCTGAATGAACTGCTCATCTACGGCATCCACGTCACCATGCTGCTCGTGGGGGGGCTGGGCTGGTGTTTCATGGTTTTTGTGGATATGTAAATAAAAACCAAGCGCATGTGGGCTCAGCAGGTGACTTTTCTTCCGCCCCGGGGGATGTGTGGATAATCCTCTTTTTAATATAAGTTTAATTTTATTTGTCGGCGCTAATTTTTGTCGGTAAGTTAAGGTGCTGGGCTCTAGAATTTGTATCTTTTTGAGGTGCCTTGTGGATTATCCAAGTGCAACACTTGAACAGGTTTTAGTCTCACTCCAACCGGTTTTAATCTCTAGAATTTGTACCTTTTTAAGGTGCCTTTTGGATTATCCAAGTGCAACAACTGAAGAGGTGGTTTAGTCTCTGGCATTTTTATATTTTTGAGGGTCAGGGTGCCATTTGAATTATCCAAGTGCAACACTTGAACAGGTTTTAGTCTCACTCCAACAGGTTTTAATCTCTAGAATTTGTGTCTTTCTGAGGTGCCTTTTGGATTATCCAAGTGCAACACTTGAACAGGTTTTAGTCTCACTCCAACCGGTTTTAATCTCTAGAATTTGTACCTTTTTAAGGTGCCTTTTGGATTAGCAAAGTGTAACCACTGAGTAGGTGTTTTAGTCTCTACGATTTGGGGGTTTTTGAGGGTCAAGGTGCCATTTGAATTAGCCAAATGCAAGGCTTGAACAGGTTTTAGTCTCACTCCAACCGGTTTTAATCTCTAGAATTTGTACCTTTTTAAGGTGCCTTTTGGATTAGCAAAGTGCAGCCACTGACTAGGCATTTTAGTTTCTACAGTTTGTATCTTTTTGAGGTGCCATTTGGATTATCCCAGTGCAACCACTGAGTAGGTGTTTTAGTCTCTAGAATTTGGGGGTTTTTGAGGGTCAAGGAGCCATTTGAATTATCCAAATGCAAGGCTTGAACAGGTTTTAATCTCTAGAATTTTTATCTTTTTGAGGTGCCTTTTGGATTAGCAAAGTGCAGCCACTGACTAGGCATTTTAGTTTCTACAGTTTGTATCTTTTTGAGGTACCATTTGGATTATCCCAGTGCAACCACTGAGTAGGTGTTTTAGTCTCTAGAATTTGGGGGTTTTTGAGGGTCAAGGAGCCATTTGAATTATCCAAATGCAAGGCTTGAACAGGTTTTAATCTCCAGAATTTGTATCTTTTTGAGGTGCCTTTTGGATTATCCAAGTGCAACACTTGAATAGTTGTTTTACTCTTTGCACAGTGTGGTGCAAAGAATATAACTTTCTTTAAGATAAGTTTCTTTTAGTCTCTTTTTTTTTTTTAATAGAAGTTTCTTTCAGTCCAGTGTTCCTGCGGACAGGAAAAAGGCAGTGATTTATCTGGACCACAGAAGCCAGATAACTTTTCAGCCCTTAATCTGTCTTCATCCTTTTCCTAAAAATGTTCCTAAAAATTCCTTAAGTTCCTTAAAGTCTCAGGCGCGTAATCTTTATCTTTCTTGACTTGTCCTGTATGTAGATTGCATTTTGCGTATTCTCTACTAAGAATATGGGGCCGAATTCCATGTACTTATATATTCCTGTAGGGTTCTTTTTTCTCCTGTTTTATACTGTTGTGTCCACTTTGAGGTGATTATGTAGCTCTGAGTGGCTTTGTCCTTTTCAGGCAGTTAGTGCTGAGTAATGGAGTCTTTCCCTGCCAGCACAAATCCATGGAAGGGATGGGAGCAGGGCTTCGTATCGTGCGCTCCTGAAATTCCCAGTCACGGCAAACATGTTCTCATTTTGCAGTGATTAAGGGGAACCCATTGCAATGATCCTCAGTGTTTGGATCTTGGCATTTGGCTCTACTTTCCCCAGAATTGATTGGTTCCAGTTTTCTCACAGAGATTCTTCTGGCTCAGGGAGTACAGTGAGGTGAGGCTGTCTCACCTAGAGGGATGGAGTGTGCTCTGAAATGGCAATAATTGTTCCCTGGAATGACACAGATCAGTGAGAGGCAGGGTCACGGCAGAGCTTTACCCACAGCTCAAGAAGGGAGTTGAATATTAAGCTCAGCTTTACTGGTCTTTATCTAAGATGTCCCTGTGCAGTCAGTCAAGTAGCTCCATTTATGGAGCCCAGAAAACTGGCCTAAAGTTTATTTTTCTTCTGCTCTTGTTTGTTTGTTTTTCCTGATGACGGAATATTGCTCTTTCCCCTGCAGTTCTTTAAAGAACTGCTTAAAAACAAGTTGGTGAAAGTGATGGAGACCGTTTTTCCCTCCCTCCACAGAACCTTTGGGGTCAATCACAGCGGAATAAGCAGGACTGGAAGTACGTGACTGTTCTTTTATCATCTTGGGCTGAGCTGTGATTGTGGTTGAGAACAAGCCAGTCTGCACACAGGAAGAGATGCTTCACATTTCACTGCCTGTGAGTGTTCCAGTCTTTTGGTGACATTTTTTCATTTGTAGGCCCAGTAATTCCCAGCCCAGTCCTTGTTTCACCTGGATGTGGCTGAACTTAAGCTCTCCTTGAATAAAAAGGGTGATTTGTGGTGCTTGGCTCTGCTGTGCACCCCGCTCGTGGCTGCCTGGTGCTCTGTGAGGGACACACTCAACTGCTGGGCCAAACCTGTGCAGGTTTGGTTTGGGCTCCCAAGGAAGTGAAGCTCTGGGCTGTTCCCAGGTCATGAACTTCTCTAGTTTCAACCTGTTCTTTGAAAACCCCAACAGGAACAGGGTGACACTGAGCTTTGATGTGTGTGAGCTTGTAAAACCAGATCATGTGATTAACACATGAATAGCAGGTGGTTTCTTCCAGCACTAATTTGGTCAGGGAACAAAGGAGGTTCAAGTGGGTACAAGGAGTCTCATATGTACCTTTTTCATCGCTGGTAATTTGACTGCCAGCCAGGGGCTTTATTCCATAAATGTGACAGCCCGGGGGAGCCTTTTTGGAGCTGCTGCATGGAGGGGATTTCCCCCGGAGCTGGGAAACCTCTCAGGGTCACTCCTCGAGGCTGAGGGACCCCTTGCAAACTGCAGATTTTGGTAAGTGACTGATGCTGGACATAAACTGGATCACAGAGGATTAAAATCTTGCCTTGGGAGCTTTGGATCGTTATCACTTCCTCTGTGCAGGGAGGAGTACACTGAACCTTGCTCTTGGACTTGGCTGAGCCTCACTTTTACATCTCCCTTCAATAAACCCACCTTCGTTGCTCGGGAAGTGAGGACAGGGAAAGGGCATGTCCTCACCAAATCTTAGAAAATGATGTTGCCTAATTTGCCAAATGCCCAAACGTTCCCCAGGAGAGCCCTCGGGACTGAGCTGCTTTAGGAGGCAGTGGGAAGTGATTCCTCAGTCTTTTGCAAAGGTGGCCAAGTACCTGCACTCAGAACGGCCTCAGAAGCTCAGGTCTACTGTGGCACACAGGGTTAGACAACCCCAAAATCAAGTAATTGAGGAGGCGTCCAAGGCGCTGTGAAGTTTAAAAAAAACTCTCATTTTTGGTCCTCACCAGCACTTGGACACCTTGGAACACTAGTGTGGTGTGATCCTACCAGCACAGGGCGGGGAAGTGAGGTCCCTGGGAAGTCATGGTGGCAAGGAAGAGGAATTAATTTTCAAATTATTTGGTTTATGATGTAATAATCCAGAAATTTTAGCTCTACCTGAGTGGAGCAATACTTGGCACTTTTCAAAGCATTTTCCAACTGGAGCTGATTCAACCTCCCAACATCCCCAGGAGGTTGCAGAATAAGTCAGATCTTGGTAATGGTTCAGAATGTAAATAGGTTGGGTTTAATTTTATTGTTTTAAAGCTTTTGGAATTATTTTGCCAAGGTATTTTTTTTCTCAAGGAACTGAGATTCTAAAACTTTCTTCCGAGCTCGAAGGGAGCCAAGCCACAACTGAGGGAGGAGAAAGAGTCAGACTCAACATTGTATGAAGTTTGTGCAAAGAATAACCTGTTTTTTCCCCCCACATTTAGTTTAATTGAAAAACCTGGCAATTTTTGTTAAGGGGAGGGGGGGGGACACACAAAACTGTAAGTAAGGGGAAGCTGAACTTCCTGCTTTTCCAGAATCAAACAAGTGGCTTATGAAGATATTTGATAGAAATATTTCATGTTGAGCAGGTTCTTGCAAACTGTGCCTTGTTGGGGAAGTTCATATTCCTTTGGATTTTTCACTCTCTCCAAATTCATCGGTGCTGGGAGGGATGGACCAGGCTCCAAAATGTGTCAAGTCTTCCCTTTTACTATATAGATGGTTTTAACTCTGAAGTAATAGAGATTTGCATTCCAGTGTTCCTTCATGCTGATTCCATCCTGAACAGCGAGAGCAGATGGTTTGGTTGGTTGGAATTTTTTCCCTTTCTTTCCATGTTTGGGCTTTAAATGTTGTTATTCTACTTAGTGCGTTAAAAATGGCCTCAAGAGTAATCAGGAAAAATGCCAGAAATATTGATTTGGGAGAGCGTGTCCATCCTAGAGCTGTTCCAGCCCCTTCAGAGAATGTCCCCCCATGAGTCCCGCTCGCTCCAGAGCTTTCCAGGTGTTTGGGTGGCAGAGGAATTCCGGCTCAGGCCCGGGGCTGATCCGTGCGGTGGCGGAGCCGCCGTGGCCTGTGGTGGAGCCTGTGAGTGTAGGAACGAGACTGAAGTGTTGGAGTTTCACCTCGTTATCTCCTCAGAACATGGCACCAGCTGGTGTTTTGGGTGCCTGGCAAATCCTGCATGAAACATGCCACCTACATTAAACTCGGGGGTTTTTAACATGTTGGTGCTTGGGAAGAAAAAGGAAGAGTTTCGTCTTCTGGTGGTGGCGTCGCTCCGATGTGGGGATGTCCTGGATCCTCTTCCTGGTGACGGGATGGTGGGGCAGGGGTGCAGTTTAGGTTGAAGGTTGGACTTGATCTTGGAGGTCTTTTCCAACCTTAATGGTTCTGTGGTTCTATGGAATAGTCAGGGCGAGTACAGGGAAGAGGGGATGGGCAGGAGCTGTCACTTCCCATCGAGGGGCACATCAATTCCTTACTGGAGGGCTCCTTTCCATGGTGGAGCTGAGCTGGCAGTGCAGAGCTGTATTGTTTCAGGACACAGGTGTGATGATTCCTATGGAATTTGAGGAATATTCCTACTATGATGGACTTTGTCATTCCTATTATTCTTGTGTGGAAAGTGATGTGGAGCAGCATAAAACCCTAAAATAGATGCTGGACGGGACTTGTTCTCGAGTAACTGGTGAGGTTGGAGCCAGTGGAGCACAGGCTACAGAGAACCAGCATGGAGAGGATTATTGGAGCCCAAGCTGCAGAAATATTTGTGTGGAAAGAGCAGCCCACATTCCCATGAGTGTAGGAGATGCTTCTTTCTGTTATCCCAGTCTAACAGCTGAAGAGTTGCAGTGGAGGACTTGAAAGAAAGGGGAAGGAGGTTTCCAAGAGAGAGAGAGGATGATTTGGGCAAGGCTGGATGTATTTTCCCTTTCAGCAGAACATGGGAAACCATCAGCAATGCTCAAAAATGTGGCTTGGTGGTAACAGCACAGTGGCAGGCGGGAAGTTGTTCAAGTGCTGTGGAGCACCTTGAGGACAACAAAAGGCTCAAGAATATACCTAAATGTATATAAATGAGAATCTTCTATTATTAATGTTATTTTTAAATACATCTCTTGAGCCTTTGCCATCTCCTGGGGAAGAAGTCGTTTGCCCAGTTCCTAGAGGGAGCTTTGGGGCCAAGTTTTGACCCAATTTATAGCTGTGAGTCTCAGAAGACACTGTGAGCAGAGTGGGGAAGAGACCAGCCCCTTACCAGCCTGAAAACTCACTGCAGTCCTTCCCAGGGCTCTCCTAAGCCACTGCTTTTATTTCTCTCCCTCCTGGGGGGGCAGGAGGCAGCCTTCACTACCCGTTGTGGAAAAGAGCACGGCACGTTTACTTTCAGGAACAGCTTTGGCTCTTCTGGAGCCTCCAGCACACCCAGATAACACACTGTTCCAGCGAACACGTCGCTGGAAAATATGAAGCCTTGTTATCTTTCTGGGGTTTTATTTAGCCAAACAAGGTTTCCATAGCTCCTGGACAGCTCTGCTGCTGGGGGAAAATAGGAAAAAAAAAAAAAAAGCCAACAAAAAAACAACCCTGTCATTTCTTCACCTGCCAACTCTCTGCACTAATTTTGTCTTCCTGCTTCAAAGCGCTCGCCGTGCCCAGAAAACGTCAGTTCAAAGCGGAGTTTTGTCCAGTAACGAGCCAGTGAAAATTGTTTGGTGTAAGATCTGCTTGTGCAGCTCTCGGAGCTGCGCTGAGGTGAGAGCAGGGCTGGGCTGCCGGGGGCTGCTCCCAGCCTGGCTGTGGGTGCTGTGCCTCCAAGGCTGGTCTGCCAGAGGAGCAGCTTCGAGGTGATAAAAGGAGCATCCCTGCACCTCCTGCATCTTCCCAAGCCATAAATTCACCTACTGGAGGGAAAGCCCCCCCGCGTTGCTTGCACAAGGGCTGTGTAAACAGGACACTTCTCCGTGCAGAGCCTCTTCCCCCGTGACCTCCTCCCCACACTGCCCTGGCCGTGCAGACTGTGCTCCAGAGCCGTGGGATGTTCCCCAGGCTGGGTAAGTGTGTGAAAGGGAGCGGCTCCTGCTCCTGCTCCTGCTCCTGCTCCTGCTCCTGCTCCTGCTCCTGCTCCTGCTCCTGCCAGCGCTCAGCCTTGGGATGGAGCCTGCAGGGGACACATCCTGACCTTGCCTGCACAAGGCTGTAGTAAATCAGGCTCTCTCATACATCCAAAAGCCAACTTTTCCCTGCAAGGAAAATGCTGTATGGAACACCGAGAGACAAATACCAAAGTCCTTAGCTGGTTCTTGAGGGGGAAAAAAAAAAAAATAAATCTCCCATTGGCCCTGGTGAGAGTTTTGCCTGAGTAAGGACATCCAGATTATGCATGCTAATTAAATGAGCGACCCATCCCTTCAGAGTCTGCTCTCTGCTGGGAATTCCCCTCTGAGTAACTTGCTCCCAGTGAGCAAAAGGAGCTGCATGAAAAATTTCCCAGATGGTGAATCTGTTAGAGAAAATCACAATCTGTTTGTGGCTTTTTCAAACAAAAAAGAGCACAGGAGACGCTGAGGAATAAATTTGTTGTTGCAAACCATTTGCTCGGTAATGGGGAGAATTTAGATGGGCAAAGAGCTTTTTTTTTTTTTCTTCTTCTCCTTTTTTTCAGAGGAGTCTTATCTCCCTGCCTCTAAAAAATGAGCAATGGTTTAAAAAATAAATCACAGAGATGTATATTTTAAGAGCCTGATACGGTCGCTTTAATGCTGCCTGTTCATTTATTCTGACATCAAGGGTGTCTGAAGCTGTTGGGGGACAGTGGCCTCGTCCATGCAAACCTCCCAAGGAACAATTACTGCTGTGTTGCTGCACAAAGGAGCCGTTTCACACATCCTGCTGGGCCCCTGCCAGCATCCCTGGGCACAGGGACCCACGCAGCGCCGGGATCCTGCTCCCCTGGCTGACCCTGACCCTGCGATTTGGGGCCAAAAACCAACCCCAGACCGTGGAAGGGGCTCAGGGAGCAGTGGAGTGATGGAGCAGGGAGGCACTTGGGCTGGGGCAGGCAATGGCAGAGCCAAGAGTGGTGCCAGGCAGGCTCAGGAGAACAGATCTTGTGCCCACGTCCCTGCCAGTCCCTTCCCGTCGCTGCCAGGTGGGAGTGCGTTGGGATGCCGGGTTGTGCCAGGGGACTGCGGGTCACTGCTCCTTCCTACAGCCCCTCGGGAAGGGGACAATGTCCAGGGAGGGGTCACTGCTCCTTCCTGCAGCCCCTCTGGAAAGGGACAACATCCAGGGAAGGGCCTGACAGGTGGCTGGCACTGGGGAGGACGTGGATCTCTTGGATCTGTCAGAGCCCCAGACAGCACATCCCTGCCTTCAGCCTCCCTGTGCTGCATCACTGATGCTGCCTGGCCACGTTTCCCTTCAAATTTGTATTTCATAAGAAGCTCCGAGCCAAGAAAAATCCTTCCAAGATTTTCCTTTTTTTTTTTTCCTTTTTTTTTTTTCTTTCCTCCTTCGTTTAAACTCCAAATGAGCACTGCCTAATAGTTTCTTGGAAACCCGTTTGCTTGCAGTTCTGTGCAATGTAGGCACTGTTACTTCCCTCTTTTCCATGTGAGGCTGACTGCAAACTGTCTGGTGGCAAACACGAAACCAGCGTTGTGCAACAGCGGGATGGGATGAGGGAGGAGGGGGTTTGGGAGGGGGGCAGCACACCCGGCTAAAAGGGCCGGAATTTTCAACGTGGAGTTTTCCTAGCAAAGCTGACCCGGAGTCCTTGTGCATACATTGGTTTAATCAGCCCTTTTAACAACATGGGGAGTGCTAAGGATTACATAACCGTGTCTTGGGTTTGCCAGGTTGTTTAGGGGGGATTTATGTGCCTTCAGGATTTGGACAACTTGCTGAGCCTCAAGGACTGAGGCACGACGGGCACTTGCTCACAGTTGTCCTGCTCTCCAGCCTTTCCCGACAAACTGAGCTGGGAGTTGCTGATTTGCCAACAGATCTCCTATTTACTGTTCAGCAGAGCATCAGTTGTGACAAATAAACAGAAGAAGGCAGCATTTCACTGAAAGCATTTTATGCACTGATTAAGACACCGTACAAAGAGCTCCTCTGGGTACAGGGGGAGCCTGGATTGCAAAGGAGCTCTTACAGAGCTTGTGGGGGTTGCTGGGGGAGGGCTTTGCAGTCCAAAAATCACCAAAACAGATGTATTTCTGCCCTCTGGCTGCCCCAAGCCAGGTGGGAGCACTCAGGGCTCTTTGCAGGAGCAGGGGGTGGTTTCCACTGGGATTGTTTGAATCGTGCCCATGCTCACATGCCTTTGGAAAGGGCTCGATGTGGGGAAAGCAAGGGTCACTTTTATGATCAGTAAGGACATGATAGCAAAGTGCTACAACAAAGACAAGCAAATTTCATGCTTCAAGGGCTGTAACTGCTTCCAAAGAGGGCAGGAGGGGACTGGTGCTGCTGGGCATGGTGAGCATGCACGGAGGGGGCTGTAGGACTTTCGGTCTCTTCCTTTAAAGCATCAAGCACCAAAGAACTGAAGCAAGAACCAAGACCTGAAACCCTGATTATAGATCTGTGTAAATGTCTGATCCTGTTGGAGTCACTGGCAAACTCTCAGTGCTTTCAGCAAGGTCAGTGTTTCACCTTGTCCCTTCTCAGACAAACCTGCCTTTTCTCGGGGAAAGAAATAAACCAGTAGAAAGCAACGCCCACGAGGTCAAGTTGCAAAGTGGGCACGTGCAGAAGATGCACATCATTTGTGTCCCGTGTCACACAAGAAATATGAATTCACAAACCCTGAGTTCCCTCGTTTCAGGCCCCTGCTGTGGGATTTTTCCCAGGCTGACTCTGCTGTAGCTCCCAGGTTGCTGCTGCCATTCCTGGCTGGCACAAGGAACAGCACATGGATGGGACCATCCAGGAGGAAGATGAGTTTGTTTTTCCCGTGTCAAGGGCAAGCACAAGGGGTTGAATTCAGCCCAGTTGTGAGAGCTGAACCTCCCTAGGTTTGGGTCCAAAAGCCCCCAGTGTGATAAGAAGTGAGTGATTTGGAGAAACCACCTCCCCAAGCCCTGCTGGGCCAAGGCACCCGTCACCCACGGCTTGAGCTCCCTGGTGGTGAGACCAAGGACAGAGATGGGCAGTGACCAGGTTTGTTTAGGGAGAACTTCTTCACAGAAAAGGTGGTTAATCACTGGAAGGGGCTGCCCAGGGAGGCGGTGGAGTCCCCATCCCTGTTGGTGTTCAAGAAATGACTGGATGTGACACTCAGTGCTCTGGTCTAGTTGACAAGGTGTGGATCGGTCACAGGTTGGAACTGATGATCTTGGAGGTCTTTTCCAACCTAAATGATTCTGTGACTCTGTGACTCTGTGACTGTGGTTCTGTGATTCTGTGACTGTGACTCTGTGACTGTGACTCTGTGATTCAGTGGTTCTGTGATTCTGTGACTCTGTGGCTCTGTGATTCTGTGACTCTGTGACTCTGTGATTCAGTGGTTCTGTGATTCTGTGACTCTGTGGCTCTGTGATTCTGTGGCTCTGTGGCTCTGTGATTCAGTGGTTCTGTGGTTCTGTGACTGCTCACAGCCCGCCCATGACCTTGAACATCTTTTCCATCCTTCCAGCACATGATTCGGGGGAGAAAGCAGCGACGGGGGCGGTGGCACAAGTATCGAAACGTTTGTTCAGCAGTTGCTGCAGAAAAGCAAACTTGCTTCAATCTGCAGAGATGCCAACTGAATTTTGTTTTGTTTTGGTATTTTGGAGGCAAGCCAAAAGCAGGATGTTGTGAAGCTTTCAGCAGAGACTGCCTGCTTGTTCCATACCAGGCATAACTCTGGATATATTTTTATCGGCAAACTCGGTCCCACGCATCAGGATGTGCAAACTCCAGCCCTGGCCGCTCTCTGAAGGCAGTTTCAGGAGCTGCCCTCCAAAGGTTATCCCTTTTCCCTGCCAGAGGAATGACAAGGGGTTGGTTTGACTGGAGAGGGGGAGAAAAAGCAGTTCAGTTCCCACCAGGGTCCCCACTCCTCGGTGTCCATGCGAGGGAGGTGTCAGTGTGGTCCTGGCTGCAGCTCCACGAGGTTGCAGGGAATTTCAGGGATTGCTTTTTGCGTTTCACGTGGGGCTGAGGCAGTTTGTGCTTTGTCAGCAGAAGGGCCTGTTCTCTCCCTTGCACAATAGAACACTGCTGGGTATAAATAGCCTTTCATGCCTGTCACCTCGGTGACTTTAATGGCGATGCCCTGATTTATCTCCGCTGCCAGAGGATGCTTCAGGTGTGTGCTCTCCCCACGGGACCGAGCGCACGTCCAAATTAAACTCCCGTTTAAGAGGCTCTCAGCAGCAGCACACCAAGCCCAGGTTTTAGCAGTTTCCAGAGCTGGGACTGGCAGAGGGGGGAGAGCCGGGCCTTTTGTTGCTGTTCAAGCACTACAACTGTTGCCTTCACAAAGGATCAGTGCTCGGAACGGGGAGACATCTTAAGGATGTCTGACAAACGTATGGGCACTCGGGGACCGCGGGCCTCGCATCCACAGCGCGATGAAGGGAACTGAACATGACAGAGCTCCGGGGGGATATAGAGCCAGTGCTCCACCTGCCTACCTGGAACCAGCCCCCTGCACCTCCAGGGTGGGATGGCAGTGGCTGGTGGGGGGGCAGGATGGGTGCCCAGCACCCAGTGGGCACAGAGGGGATGGGTGCTCCCTCCTGTCCCTTTGCCCAGCTTCACACCTCACTCCCATCACTGCTTTCCAGTGCTTACCACGTCACTGCCCCAGCGTCACCTGGGGTCAGTAAGTGTTATCAATTGAACAGCAATAATTAGGAGATTCGTCTCAGGGCCTTTAAGGGCTGTGCATGGAATCCCAACCCAAGTGACAGGAGGTCTGTGTTGAGGTCTGGGCAGGGACGCCCTGACGGGGTGTCCCAGTCCTTCCCTCGCCCTCTTTGCCCCACCTGCATCCTGGTTGCCCCTTTGTTCCCAAGAAGAGTCCCTGAGGTGACTGTGGATGCCTTTTCAAATGCTCATCGTCACATTATCCATCAGATACATATTTACAATCATTCATTAAATTAGGATGTACGTTTCATTCTTCTTTCTTAGAATATTAATGCCTACTCCTGGCTGAAATGCCATATGAATATTCATTAAAAAATCAATCAATTCCTGTGCCAGGAATGATGTCATTTGAGCAATAACTGAAGCAGTAATCGAGCTTGCTATGAAAAAACGATGAATGCCATCAGATCTAATGTTTATTGAACTCTGTGGGGGTAAATCACAGCAGGTTTTTTCCCAGGCTTTTGTGTGCGTTCACCGGTGCTCCAGTTCCTCCTCCTGCCTGGCTCTGGGAGCCCAGCCCAGCCTGGGCAGGAGTGGGAGCACCTTGGAGCAGGTGTGAGACATCCCCAGGGGGATGGATGGGGCTGGGGGCCATGGATCAGAATGGGGAGTGGATTAGTAATTTGTCTTATAACAAAGGGAAACAAAAGCTCTTGAAACACTTGTGGGAAACCTGGAAAATTAATGGCCTGAAGTCTTCTTTACAATAGGTCTTTGGCTGGTGAAGCTGTTTCCCCTCACTTGGAATGTTGTCCTGAGTGATGGCTTTTCTTGGGTTGTCCTCTCTGGTCCAATGGTGCAGCTATCAGGGCAAATTCAGAGCAAAGAGTAACGATTTGCTTCAGGAGGGATCATTATTACCCTAAATTTCCTCAAATCGAGACTTTCCCAACAATAGCACAGGAGCTGTGCCAGCGCCCAGGCTCCATCCCGTGATAAGATCACACTCTGGTTGTGTGGGAAATATTAAGAGTTTTGGCTTCACTTCAGCAGCAAGAGTCCCTCGATCCCCTACAGCGAAAATCCAGGCTATCTCACGTCCAGCAGCAATATTTCAGGAGACATCAGCCCAGAGCTGTGGGAGGCTCCATCCCCTGCCTGGCCCATCGTCACCGGCCAAGACGGGAGCCCAGGTCTGCTGGTTTTGCTCTCCCGGTGCCACCATGAGCAGGGAAAACCCTCAGTGCCAGTATGAGCCCATCTCCAGAGGGGAAAGGGCCCCTTCCCGGCAGCCCCTGCCGGTGACACGGGATCCTGGTGGAGGAGGAGGAGCAGGAGCCAAGGTTACCCGCTCCCACCTCCAGCACTGCAGCACTGACTCGTGAATCACGGCTCTGACAGCGCTGACTTGCTGCATCAGTCACATCACAGACACTTCAACCCAAAATATTCCTCCACAGAAAGGAAGGGGAAACACAGGCCGATTATGCCAGTCTCATTTACATGCTTAGCTTGGAGAAATTCAATGCCTGACTCTGTCTCAGGCAGTTTCACGCTCTCTTCGAGGGCGTCATCGTCTCCTGCAGAGCAGACACGCAGCCACCTCCTCCCCTTTCCACCTGGCCAGACTTATTTGCCCTCCAAGGGTGATCTGAGCTGCTTGATTTAAGGCTTCTTGCTCGTGTCTCTGTGCGCCTACAACCCCAAATGCTGAGGGATCTAAGAGAAAGCGTAGGGAGAGCCTGAGCACTGTTTATTTGCTCCGTGGTCAACTTTAAATCAGTTCAAATTATTAGCCAAGAAAGACTTTGAAAAAGTGATGGTTGTATCAAAGAGATGAGCCACACTGTGTGAGAGGCCTGAGAGAATCTGCAGGGAGTTTTGGGTTGAGACACATCCCGAGGCTTTGCTCAGGGTCCCCAAATCCTCCAGGCCAGCTGCAGACACCCCTCCATGTGACAGGGGTGCACAGGGCCCAGCTTTTCCTGCTCTGCCAAATCCAAAAGGGACATTTCAAAGCTCCATAAAGTGACGATCGACTCCAATGCAACGTGTTGCAGCAGGAGGGAGTCCTTTGGAGAGTCACTGCAGTCACCCAGGCGGCCTGGCACGGTGGATCCTGCACTGACGGGATGTCTGCTCCCACAGCCAAGTGTCCGATGGTTCATCTGGGGAGCAGAAATCATGGAGAGACCTCAGAGAGAGAGCAGGCAGGCAGGGGAAGGCTTGTGATGTCCTGTGAATTGCCCCAGCTCCAGCTGAACACCATTTCTGAGCGTTAGAGGCAATTAAATATCAAGATCATTTACCAGACGAGGTTCTATCCACCAGCACGTCGAGCCTTTAAGATGAAAGCAGATTTTTTTATGGAAATTTATTTTAATGCTGCTCCTGGGAAAACAGCCTGCAGCCTGTGTCCAGGGAGGTCAGGAGCCTCCCAGCATCCCAGCCTGGCAGCCTCAGCCGAGCCAGGGCTGTGAGTACCTGCCGTGAATTCACAGAGCCAGGAAATGCCTCCCAGGCTGGGGCTGCTCTGCTCCCCCTTGCACAGTCACCACAGCATTATATAATAAATAATCACTAGGACAGGCCAACGATACATGATTTTTGTTGTTGTCCCACTCTCACCTCGTAGGGGCCCAGCTGGAAACAAGCGGTGCCTTGAGCTTCTGGAGCAATTCTCCCAGCAGGATCTGAAGGATTTCTCTATTTACTAACAAGTAAAGCCTTTTTACACACAGCCTTGCGCCAGTTCAGTCGGGACCACGAGGCTGCCTTGGAGACACTCTCATTCCTGTTTGTTTTAACTTATTCCCCATCATTTTAATGCAAATCAAATAAGCCTGGTTGGAGTCAAAATAACCAACATCTGCACCAAATCAGCTGCGTGGCTCGGGGCGATGCTCGAGCCTTGTGTAGGTGCTTCAGGTAAAGAACTCAGAACTTTATTTACCTCCTTTGTAAAAAATAACAACTCTGACTTCTCCCCATCCCTGGAAGTGTTCCAGGTCAGGTTGGACGGGGCTTGGAGCAACCTGGTCTAGTGGAAGGTGTCCCTGCCATGGGCAGAGACAAGATGGTCCTAAAGGTCCCTTCCAGCCCAAACCATTCGGTGATTCCACGAACATCCGAATCCATCCCATGGGCTCCCTCTGAGCAGTGTTTTATCCCATGAGTGTCTTCATCATGTTCTTAGGGATGCTGATGTGGGAAAGCCCTGCCCAGAGCAGTGAGGTGGCAGAGCCTGTGCTTCCCTTTTCCTGGTTGACATCACGGGAGCCAGAGCAGACAGTTGGGATAACTGGAGCCATCAGACCCTGGTCAAAGCTGGAGAGGAGGGGAAAAAATGACTGAGCTGAACAGCCACCAAAGATAACAAACAAAAGGCTTTCTCGGGTAGGAAATCATCTCCCTGGCTCCTCCAGCTCTAGCTGAGTGAAGATTTCAAGGGCTTGTCCCAAAATGTGGTGTTTGACTCCATCCCTCCTCCCGTGTGGTGAGTGCTGGAGGCTGCACCAGATACTCCGCTCTTCGTCCCTGATGTTACCAGGGGGCTGGATGGCAGTGACATCTCGGGGTCAGGGAGCTCAGACCCATCAAAATGCCAGTTCTGAGCCCTGGGTCTCCCAGGGGATCTGTGGGGGCTGACCTGAAAACATTGCTGGGCTGGAACGAGACCCCCCGTGACCCAGGAGAGATTTACTGCGGCAGGGTTAAGGCTTTCCCAGCGAAATACACTCCAGGGAGGCTCCCTGGTGGGAGCAGAGTGTAATCCTGGATTGGGAAGGGGAAGGAAGACACCACAACGTGGGCAAGGGGCAGAGGCAGAGCAGACGAAGTCCGGGGATGGCCACAGGTTTTCATCAAACCTCTTTATCTCCATTTCCCAAAGGGAAAGGCGGGTGTTCCACCTCCCTCCAGCCCCAGGTTGAGTTTTGTGGCTGAGAGGTGTGTACCCAGATAGTCACTGCCCCTTGTGACCAGACAGCACTCAGCTCTACTCTGCTGATTGAGAGGAGAAGGAAAATCCCCCTGGAACAAATAAATAAAGCATGTAAACAAGGGGTTCTGATAGGTCTTGTTTTGTTATTTGCTGCTATTCATGAATTATGTTAATCCCAATGAACTTTATTCAGCTGTGAGGGCGCTGCCTGTCCTCTCCTCCCTCCCTGAATGCCAATTGTGCTCAAGTGGTGCCTAAATGAGCCATCAAAGGGAAGGGCTCTGGTAGCAGGTGATTCTCTCTACCTACCAGATGGCCTTGCAGCACAAATATTGGTCACGTGTGTTGGGCCGGGGAGATAAAACAAAGCAAACTACGGAAATTCCTCCTGATACGACCATTGATCCACTTTGAGGAGCCCTATGAAGGATTGCTGCAGGAAAATGAATCTCTCAGCAGACTCCTTGATTTTTGCAAGTCTTCCAGAGTCCCCTTCCACCTGGAGCTGTCCCAGCAGGTGTTTGGGGTGATTCCCACCGCAGCAAAGTGCTGGGGACCAGCTCATGGCACTCCTGAGCCGTGTCCATGGGCATCCCCACGGCAGCGCCTCTGGGGGCAGGAAGGTTGGAGACACCTTGAAGGGCTTTTCTCGTTCCCAGGTTTGCTGGAAAGTCACATCCCTGCACAAAATAAATCAGAGATTGGTGCAGAGATGCCTTGCCGTGGGCTGGTCCCCAGCCAGGCACAGGCATCCAGAAATACACCTGGGAAGTGAGGTACAAAGTGTACTTCAACCACCTTCAGCGTCCTCAGAGCCCAGAATTTAGAGAAGGAACAAAAATCTCTAAAGCTTTGCAATGAAGAGCCAAAGTTTAGCTGAAGAGCTGCAGCCAGAAAGGGTTAAAGGGACGTGGGATGCTGCAGGATTGTTTCTTCTGCTTCACTAAACCGCTGTTCAGATGGAGAAAAAAAAATATATAAAAAAAAAAGTTAGCTTTCCTCCTGCAAGAATGTAAATGTTGGGTATTTTATCAAGTGATTTCTTCAGCCCTCCAGCCATTCTTCAATTTGAAATGCTAGACTGAAAAAAAAAAAATGCAGAGAAGAGAGAGGGAGAGAAAGAAAGAAAATATTTCCGCAGCCCAGGAACACTTTGCAGACATTATGGAAAATGTTGCCTGTTTTGTTTCCTCTAGTCACTGAACCAATCTTTCGCATTAAAATCAGCATAGTAGTAAATAAACATGTTTTCTCTCGCCCCGGAGCCATTCTGAGACATCAAATGGTACTTAAGAAATGTTTCTTTCTCCATCACAGAGCGTTTTTAAAATGTCCATGGCTGAAGGGAGGGAAGATGCTCCCCGGGCTGGAGCATTAACAGGCTCTCTGCTCTCTCCAAGCTGGGGAGGCCCCGGACGAGTCACAGAGCTCAGGTTTTCTCTCCTCTTTGAGCACTGGAGAAGAGGATTTTTCCGTGCAGCTCCCCGTGGACGTGGCTGGATTTTCTGTGACCCTTGGAGAGGTGCTGGGGGTTTCCAAAACCCACGTCCCTGTGCTGAGCTGGTCAATGAAGCATCTTGGGGCAACACAAATGACCTGAGTCGCGTCCCCTCATCCTCTGGGGATGAGCTGGTGTGGGCTGTGGTGCTCAAGGAGGGTCAAGGAGATGGTGCTTCCCACAGGGATCTTTGCCACAAGGAGCAGATCCAGGAGATGGATGGGATGGTTTGGGCACACCCTGGGGCATCTCCTGGGCCAGGGAGAGCTCTTGCAGGAGGTATTTCATATATTCCACGTATTTGAGCTGGAAGGAAACTCAGCAGCTCTGCTCTGCTGGCGGGTGGCCAACAGGGACACCATCACCCAATTCCCTTCTCCATGGAATGGGGAGGGGGTGTCCATTCAGGTGCAGAATCATGGAATCATGGAATGGTTTGGGTTGGAAGGAACCTTAAAACTCATCCAGTCCCACCCCCTGCCATGGACAGGGACACCTTCCACTAGCCCACGTTGCTCCAAGCCCTGTCCAACCTGGCCTTGGACACTTCCAGGGATGGGGCAGCCACAGCTTCTCTGGGCACCCTGTGCCAGGGCCTCCCCACCCTCACAGGGAAGGATTTTTTCCTAATATCTCATCTAAACCTACTCTCTTTCAGCTTAAATCCATTCCCCCTTTTCCTACTGCTGCAGTTCCCAATGAACTGATGTTGAGATGCTTCAATGAAAACCAAAGGAGGGGAGCTGGGAACACCACATTTGAAGGGAATACAACTGCTCTGCCTCAGAATGCAGTTTTGGGACATGTTTCTCATGCATCATTTCTACAGAAAAAAAAAACAAAAAAAAAAACCCACCGATTTTATCTTGAGCGGGAAAGAAAATGTGTTTGTCCTGACCTGACACTGTTTTTTAAAGTGTCAAGTGCTAATGAAATTCCTCAGCCTTGAGCAGTTCTAGGCATCCAACGTTGATTTTTAAAATATGGGGATATTTCGCTGCAGATTTTAAGGCAGCCTCGAAATGATAAATGTTCGGGAGAGCGAGAGGAAAAGAAACTTCCAGATTCCAAGAAGTTCTGACACGCTCTCGCATGCAAAGCAGAGAGGGAACAGAGGTGCTGCAAAGAGGGGGGTTGTTACTCCTTTGAAACGTGTTCAGCAGGGTAGGGCCAGCACGGCACACTTTTCATCAGGCAAATCTGCTGGGTTTCGTATTTTGGGCTTAGGGGAGCAACAAAGCAAAAAGACTTTTTATTTTTTCAGGCTAGAGGACGAGATCTGGACTGGAAATGTGCCTGCAAGGCTGGAGCAGCCCCACCTCAGATAACTCTGCGTTTCGTCTGTGATGCTTTAAAAGGCTTTTTCGGCGGGAGAAGGGTAAGGAAGGAGGGGCAGCCCGGGATATGGGGAGCTGTGGGTCCACAGGTCCCAGTTTGCCAGGGACATCTCCCTGCGACGTAAAATCTGGGCTGCGAGACCACCAAAGATCAAAACTCCAGCGGGTTTTCCCAGAGATGGGAGCTCTGGGCCCCCCTGGGCTTCCCTTGGTGCTTCCCTTGAGCAGTGGGGATGGAGGACGGTTCCAGAGGCGGGAGCGCTCCCTTGGGATGCAGAATCCCAGCGGATGCAGCTGGTGGGACTGCTGGATGCCCATGGTGCAAAGTTCAGTAAATGCACCAAGACCGATAAAATCAAAGAAAAAAAAAATTATCTGAGTAACAAAATAAAGGAATAAGGGTAAATAAAAGCAAAAGGAATAAGATTAAATGAAAAAAAATACAAAAAGAAGCAAAAAAAAAAAGAAAATGACATGAAAAAAATAAAGGAAAAATAAATTATAAAGTAAACAAGAAATGAAAATGAACTAAAAAGGAAATGATAAGATGGAATGAAAAATAATTTAAAAAAACACAGAAAGAAAAAAGAAAATATGAAAGAATAATATGAAATAAAATATAAAGCAACAATAAAATAAAGTAAAATAAAATCAAAAAATGAATAAATAAATAGATAATAAAATAGAAAGCAACAACAAAATAAAATGATGAAGTAAAATAAAATAAAAATAAGTG
>VXAY01002930.1:0-36215 GCA_013399855.1 Oxyruncus cristatus | reverse complement strand
GGGGGCGGCGGGCGGGGGGGGGTGAGTGCCCTCCTGGGGGGGTCTCGCCACGGACTGTGCCCCCCATCCCAGCGCGGGGACCCCTCTGTCCCGAGGGGGCTGCGTGAGCTTCGTGGTGGAAAAAACTGGGATAAGAGCTGGGTTTGGGTTTGCCCACTGCAGCTGCGGTAGTTAACAGCGCCCAAGGACTTCTCCAAACATCTTCCCTGCCGTAGGAAAACCCAGAGCCAGCGGTACATCGCGTGCTGCTCCCGCCGGCCCGAGCGATGGCAAAGTGCAGGATCACTTCCAGCCAAGTCTCCATTACCCGCCGGGTCATTAATTTGAATATTCCCTTTTCTTCCCCCCCCCTCCCCGCTCCCCCCTTTCCCTTTCCGGAGGCATTTGCGAGGTTGCGGGCAGCTTGATGTGCTCTGTGCCTGCCAAGTGTTTGCCTCTCGCCCTGGGTAATTGAGGGGCTGGCGTGCCGGCTCACCTTCTCCAGCTGAAATATTAAACAGCAGGAGAAGCTGGAATCGGTAAACAAACCGGGAAAATTGCTGCTTCCCCATGGGGAGAGCTGGGGGGACTCTGGCAGTGGGGTCCCCGGGAGACCCGTTCCTGCTCCAAAGTGCAGCCTCCCGGCACGGCTAAGCCCAAATTTCCTGCCTGATTCACGACCTGCTCTGAAATTATATAAGTTTTTCACCAAAAAGAATAAAGCTGAGCTGTTCCTTGTGAGCCGAATTGCTGAGGATAATAAGTCTGTGACCCCAAGGTGTGGATAATGGAGGTGATAGTAGCTGGATTTGAAGTAAGTGACAAATATAAAATAATAAGGGTTCTTCTCCTCTGGAGAATAAATGTCCTTCTGTGGCTGTAGCTGCTGTGTTTTGGGTTTTTTCCTCCTGCAGAGGCCTTTTAATTAAGGCTTCATGGGGGAAAAGCTGTCTCACTGGGACACTGGAGGGTGGGGATGGATTTCTGGAACTTAAAATTTGTCAAAAATCCCTCCCAAGGCGGCTGGAAGTACAGAGAGGGGGATAAATCCCAGCATCAGGGCAGGAGCAGGGGGTCTCTGCAGCGTTGGAGGGGTCCCAATGGGACCCCTCGTGAGTTGGCTGGGCTGTGGCTGTGCAGAATTTCCCAAATTGTTGTTCAGGGCTCCCCAAACCTTCCCCAGAGCCCCCCTTATTCTAGCAGATGGATGCCATTAGCTAAGGTACATGCCTTGATGCTGGATCACTTTGGAAGTGATATTTTTGGAGCCCTCTGGCAATATAAAAGCGTTTTCCTTTCCCCAGCTGTGACTCTGTGCTTTCCTGAGGGAGTCTGCTGGGATTTGGGGCAGGAGGGTGGGTTTTGCTTCCTCTCAGCAGGTACCAGTGACAGGTCCAGGGGACACAGAGCATCCTCACTGCTGGTAAGTCCAGGGAAGAAAAATCCCCTCTCCTTGAACTTGAACTCCCGCCTGGAGCATCCAGGTGAGTCCCTTGTGGCCTGGGCTTTGGCTCAAATCCCAGCTGGAGTGTCGGGAGGCTCGGGGAAGAAGAGCCAAGAAACCTCCTGCCAGAGCCTGATCCGCCCAGTGAGCTCTGGGTTGGCTTGGGAGAAACCTCCAGACTGGCCTGTGCTTTCCCAGCTGGGGACACAAACCAGCTCACCTTGGAATGGAAATATTTATTTCAGACTGTCTCGTTCTAAAGGCCCTTGGCCCTGCCAGGCCTTCTGGAGGGCTCGTGCGGGGCTTGGCAGGGATGTGCTGGCTCTGGTGACACACCAGGACTGAGCCTGGCGCTGGGGTGACATGGATTGGGGACAAACAGCAGGGAACAACCTGTGAAAGGGTGCTGGGACTCGGCTCCTGCTTTGCTCCGTGTTTAAAAATACTCAAGCCTGACAAAATGGGGTTAGAAGGGAGGGTTCAGCCATGGGTTTGAATTTTTCCAGGTTTTCTGAGCCAGCAGCTTTTCAGGTGGGGAAATAGGGTGGGATGTGCTGGGCCGAAGGGAACCATTCCCAGAGAGCTCCAGGGATGCTGAGGAGCAGGGGGGCTGCACTTGAATGACTTGTTTTCCCCCCCTTTTCCTACCTTTCTTTGAGTTTACTTGAATGCAATGTAAGAAATAAAACCCAGGCATTCAGCTGGAGGAAATTAAAGGGAATTGTGAGTTCCCTGCCATACCTAATGGCCAGAGCGAGCATCAGATCTTGCTGCAATTAGGCTTCAAATCGAGCTGAGCTTGTGTTTGGCATCCAAAGAGCAGCTTCCCAGCCCATTTATTCCTCATCCAGGGAAGTGGCAGCGGATCCAACAGCCCTCAGCACCCACTGGGATGGGCACACCTACAGGAGGGTGGTGCGGTTTTTTTTTTTTATTTATTATTATTAAATCAAGCCCGTAAAGCAATTGAGAAATAGGTGAAGCGTGCTTAAAAGAGGGTGAGGCTGTTGGTTTTCTCTACCTGACTTTATTTGTGAAGTGACAGGAATTTTGACAGGCTTTGTGTCTTTTTTAGCAAATCAAGTGTCATGCCAGGTTTGCCTGTGGATGAGATCATTTGCAAAATATGTTTCCCAGCTTGCTTCAGGCATAATTCATTGTGTCAACTGCAATTGCTCATTTGCTAGGAACTGTGTGATTCATTAGCGGTTTATTTTTTGTTGGGTGGATTTTTTTTGTTTTTGTTTTTGTTTTTTTTTTTAAGTCCAACTTGTTTTTAAGTGAATGTTTGGAGGCAGAACAGGAATTTCAAAAAGAAAAAAAATTGAATCTCGCATTCTTTGTGCCCGCAAATTCTGCTGCTGAGGGAAAACTTGCTAAAACGCTGTGATCCCAGGGAGGGAGAGGCAATCCCAGGCGAGCTCCCCGGGCAGGATTGCGCTCGCGTTTGTCATGTGGTTGCTCCTAAACGGGGGTGGAGGTAATAAAAATCGGACTGCTGGGACAGAGCCTGCCGTGTAGATGATGGAAGGAGCGTGTGGAGCTGCTTCCTCCTTTTCCCTGCTTGGGGGGCTCAGCCTGGTGAAGGTTCCTCACTCCTCCTCGTTGCCAGGTTTGGGCAGAGGTTGCCCCAGGAGGGGGGTGCTGGGTGTTGGCAGCCCGTGCACGAGCTGTTGGGACAGTGGTGTCGGGAGCAGTGCTTTGTTACGGTGACCGAGACCCCCCCGAAAGCTCAGGGCTCGGTGGGATAAAATGAAGATAAATAGCCCTTGGCACAGGTTTTGTGCTGTGTGTGTTCCCGGGGCTGCTCGCGGCCGGCGCAGTTTGGCCCCGGGCTTTGCAGAGGTCCTCGCGTCGGACTTTTAAAAGAATTTTGCGTGTCAAGTACATTTTTGTGCGTTAGATTTCCTACGAAGACAAATGGTTCAGTGCATTTTTTTTTTTCCCCCTAGGTGGGTGGATGGATGGATGAAGGGGGGTAGGAATCGCTGCTCCCGCTTCAGCAGCCACAAACTACCCTCCCCTAGCAAACCAGTCTGTGTGGGCTGAATAAATTGATACACTTCCCACCAAAAGATGGATTTTATTTTTTTTTTTAAAAAAAACAACTTCCAAGTGATTATGAGATATACATTTAAGCATAAGTAACTTGACAGGTTTGGTGGGGGATTTTTTTCCCCTTGTGCAACAATTCTCTGTAAAGCACTCTTAAAATGTTTCAGGGTGGGTTGTTTTTTGTTTTTTTTTCGTATTTGCGCGTTCTTTGTGTTCTTCTCCCGGTTTAAGATTTTTCAGAAGCCAGAAAAAATTGGGAAAGGGGGAGAGAGAGCACAGGAACGTGGGGAGTCTGCTGACTTCTGGCGCGCCGGCGCCGTGCCCGAGCCCTGCCAGTTTTGCTGCAGAGCCCAGTGCCAGGAGCGAAGGGCAGCGGAGCGTGAGGGGAGGGAGGTGACTCCATCAGAGTGACCATATATAGTCACTGGGATGAGATTAAATACTTCACCTCCCGGTGTCATCCCCGCGGCCATAAAGCCAATATCGGGATCTATTAATCATTTGTTAAAACAGCAGAGGAGGAATCCCTGCTCTTCTGCGCCGCGTCTCGTTTGTGGCAGTCGGGGCTCTTCTGGGTGCACCGAGCTGGGGGGAGAGGAGCCAGATGTTTTTCACCCCTGGGTGTCTGGAGGGAGGGGGGGTTAGGGGGGCGAGTTTCAGCAGCACGGGGAGGAGAGCGGCATGTGCAGGGCATGGCAAGGGAAGTGGGGTGGAGGTTGTGCTTCCCGGGGCTCGTGGGCTCGGTGGCAGAGCCGTGGTGGGCCCTGTGTTCGGGTGCCAGCGCTGGCTCCGCTCCACACGCCCGTTCCTGTCGTGGTATCCACTGGGGAAGCATATGGCAGCCTTGGATATATATATATTGTGTGTGGGGGGACATGTTTTACATTTTTACATGCCAGTTCTCCCTGTCATAGGACAAACATTTACGCTCCGATTATACGAAGCATTAGGAAGACAGGGATTGGGTTTGGAGGGAGCATCGTTCCCCGCAGGGATGTTTGGGGAGGTGCTCTTTGGTGATGACATGGCAGAGCAGTGATAATGTTTCGGTGCTCAGAGCTCTGGTGGCATTTTGCTGCACAGAGGTGCTACATGCAGGTGTATAAATGAAGGGTTGGTGTTTCAAGGTGTGCCATGCAGAAGGCAGTGCCCAAAAGAGATGGGGGGCAAGGGTTTATACACCTGAAGGTGGTTAAAATGACTCGATTTCCAAGGGAAGAGGCCTGACTAGCGCTGGTGGGAGACTTCCAGTGGGATAGGACATGCCTGGCTGTCCTGGAGGACAGTGGATCCGTGCTGGGAGAGGTGCTCCTCTTGGGTGCAAAGCTCATGGCTGAGTTCCTGGGGGAATGAAATTCCCACAGACAGGAGTAACCCCTCTCCACAGATGCCCCTTCTCTGGAAACCTGCCTGTGCACTGCACCAGCTGCAGCAACCCTAAAGGACTAAATCTGAGTAGGCTTTGGCTGTTGTGTTGTGGTTGGAATTGCAGATGTGAAGTTGATGATGATTTGCTAATGGTCATATGGAGGATCTGCATCCCTCTGACCGGATCTTGTCCCTTCTAACAAATTCTGATGGTCCGTGAAGAAAAATGCTGTGGGTTTTGGATCTGTATCCCTCTGACCGGATCTTGTCCCTTCTAACAAATTCTGATGGTCTGTGAAGGAAAATCCTGTGGGTTTTGGATCTGTATCTCTCTGACCGGATCTTGTCCCTTCTAACAAATTCTGATGGTCTGTGAAGGAAAATGCTGTGGGTTTTGGATCACCCCTGGAGCTGCAGCCCAGCCCCACGGGCAGGTGCCGGCGGCTGCGTCGCTCCCTCCTTTCTACAAACAAAACTTGTCTGAAACTTCATTTGTCTGCTCCACAATTATCTTCTCCTTCTGTGCCTCCCCCCGTTTATCCATGCTAACACCATCAATACATGCCCATGCTTAATGAAACATTATTGCTTAGGTTTAATTGTCTTCTAATTAAGTAAAATAAAATTTTGCGCGGCGGTGGCAGCAGCGTCTCTCTCGTCTGTGGATTCTGCTGTGGTTCCACCTGAGCCCACGGTTGTGCTGTTCAGTGAGGGGGTGACGGACAGCAGCAGCCACCTCCTCTGAATCTGCTGCTTCTCTATATCATCCCGGTTAAATTAGATTAATTTCCAGGTTTGGAGCACCCTTTTTGGGGGCAAGTTTAAGCATTTGGTGATGCTGCTGGGCTTACTGCTGCAGCACAACCCTGCTGAAAGACACCTGGGGTCGTGCTGAACACCTGGGGAAGACAAAAGCAGGGCATGCAAGTGTAGCAGTGAATTTTTGACTCTTGTCTGAGCACGGTTTCTACTCTTAATGCATCATTAACATGGTTTTCTGCATTGCATTCAGTTCCCATTACAGCACTCAGTTCCGTCTGTTAATTTTGGTATGTTGATATTTTTGTTGTCAGCAGTTTTTTTCTTTTTTGAAGCATATAAAACCATTAGTGTGAAAGAAGATTAAAAAGATACATTACAATTAAAATGTTAATGAAATCGGCATCATACAACTTTTGAAACCATTTAGGCATTAATCTTTCTTGGTCTCACGTCCATTAACTCGGGCGATTCTTATTCCACACTGACCCCTGCTGAGAGAGTCGTGCTATAATTGGATTTTGAGAACTGGGGGGAAGAAAAGGAGGGAGAGAGAAAAGCCTTGGGAAAAAAGTGGAAGTTGGGGAGGTTGCCTTAGCTTTCTGCATGGTGTCCATGGAAATGAACCTCGTGTAAACCAGCCCCACGGTTCCATCGCTCCCGAGCCCTGTGTTCTCCCCACTGGGCAGGTCTTGCCAGGCAGTGCTGGTGTTGGAGCTGGGGCAGAGCTCTGGGAAGTGCCGGGCTCCTTGGCAGCTGGCTGTCACCGTGACCTTGGGCAGGGCACGAGCACCAGCTCCGCTTTGGTTGATCCCAGTGTAACGTGAGCAGGGCCGGAGCCGGATGGTGCGAAACCTTTTTAAGGCTCTCGGAGGAAGGGAATGGGAGAACAGCGAGTAATCGTTTGCTGTTATGGCTTCAGCTTTCCCCCGTTCCTCCAAAACAGTATTTCTGCATTTTATCTGTTTTGGGGTGGTTTTTTTAAGTAGCTCTTTTTCAGCTTACACAATATTTGGGTGAGGGCCAGCCCCCCCCTCCCCAGGCGAAAGAGGAGGATTGACTAATTCCCAGGCTGTGTAGTGAATCCAACTACAGGACTTCTTGACTCATCAGACAGCTCCCAGGATCCGTGCCACGGCTCCATCAGGGCCATGGGCTGTGCTTGGCTGCTCCAAGGCTCCAGCCCATCCAGAACACTCTGTGCTGGTCAGTCTGAGGCTTAGACTCGCTCCTGGGCGCCTTCTCCCGAGCTTTGCCTGTGCTGTCCAAGAACTTCACATCTCCTGCACCTCCTGTGGGACGCTGGATAAAGTGGGAAGGGCAGGTCCTTCAGGGAAGAGCACAACTGTCCTTCCCAGCATGGGGACAGGGTTTGGAGTTGTTGGGAGGGTGGCTGCGCTGCTGTCCGGGCAGGGATGCGCCTCGGGAGTGGATGAGCTGGAAGCCGAAGGATGAGCACATCCCACTGAGGGAGGAGTGGAGTACCAGCCCAGCTAACTCGTGTTTATGCTGCAAGCATGATTTTTATTTAATTTTTTTTTTTTTTTTATGAAGAAAAAAGCCAAAGAGCAGTGTGGAAGCTGCAGAGCTGTCGTCTCCCAACCGCTCCGCTCTCCTCCCCGCTCGCTGTGCCGTCGCTCCGTGCATTGCCACGCAGGCAGGGGAGCAGGGAGGGATGCTGGTGGGCTGACTGGGAAGCCCACTGGAGCTGAAACATCTGCAGGGCTCGGGAGAACACGCTGGCAGTTTCTGGGGGCTGGGTTCGTGCCTTGTGAAGTGAGCCATGAAGCACAGAGCGTGCTGCTGGCACCGCATCACAGGGACGCGGGTGTTGGACGGCCGGGGAGATGGAAGGGCTTTCTTGGAGCCCTGGAGTAGCTCTTTGCGCGCAGCAGAGCCTGGGGTTTAATTGTTTTATTCTCTTTTTATGTGGGTAGAAAAGTAATTTATAGCGTTGTTGTTTTGTGTCAAGGCATCGCATGGATTTATAACCTGAGAGAATTTGGGGTGAGGATCCAGAATCTTCAAATAATGGCAGGAATGGGGGAGACCTTGCCTGGAGTGTGACCCATCCATGTCCCAGCTCATGCAGTTGGATAAACTGGGGATGTGTTCTGGCACAGGGGGTGGTGGTTTGTGCCTTAGGGTGAAACCAACAGTGTTTATGCCACTTGAGTTAAACTGCTTTTGGGAAGGGAAAGGAAACCAACACACCAGAGCAACAATATCTCGGTGTGTTTGACCTTCCCATGCTGCAGTCCCACAGGGATCCTGTACGAGGAGAGAATTCCTGGGAGCGGGAAGGCTGACAGGCTCCTGAGGGTTCCCTGGAAGTCTGGTCCAGAAGCCCTCAGATGTGCAGCCAGGTGATGGCCACCAGGATGGAGATGGGAGCTCTGGTGTGTGTCGCACTCTCCTTTTCCTGCGTGAGCTCCCCCTGCTCTTCCATCTCTCTGTGTGGTGGCAGGCGTGCAGGCAGGGAACAAAGGAACTACTGTCTGGAATTCCTGGCTTATTTTATTGATGTGCACTGGCACAAGGGAGAGGGAGCAAGAAAAAGCAGCCCTAGACATTGCCAGTACCTGTTTGTGGCCCGGCACACAGGTGGGATTTCTAGCAAGGTGAATTTCTGTGCTGCAGACCGAGCACACCAGGATCAATATCTGAGTAGGCCGATAAAATCGGTGGGAATTTCATTTCAGCTCATTTCAAGCAATCTAATAACTGGTTTTGCAGGCAACTGTTAGGTTGTTTGGTTTTTTGTGGGTTTTTTGTTGGTGTTTTTCACTGTGCAACTGTAAAAATGTAGATTGAGCCCAGTGTACTTGTAGTGCTTTGGTCTGGCAGTGTGAGCACTGAGCCCAAGGCTGGTTTGCTCTGGGGTCAGGCAGTGAGGGCTGGAGACCCTGTACCACCAGCTCAAGGGGCCTGGCTCTGGGTGGTTTTCAGATCTACTGACAGTGGCAATGCTTCTACTTCCAGATTGCAGCACGTTTATATCCTTACATGGTGGTGTTAGGATCTCTAGTCCCATTTCCTTGAAGGTTCATGAACCCGTTTGGGGAGGAACCTGAAATGCCCCGTCCTGTTCTACTCCCCAGCCAGGACCAGCCTGGAGAGGAGCACAGGGTTGGCTTCATCTTTAGTATCCATCCCTCTTCCTGGGCTGTCCAACAGTCCCTGCTCAAGACCCTCCCCAGGCTTGGGAAAGCACCTGGGCATTCCCTTGGGAGTCTGTGGCCACAGCAGAGCAGCTGGAGGTACCTGAGCCATGTGGTGTCTTCATGAGTGTTTCTACAGTCAAGTTGAGGAAGTTTCCTCATTTACCTCCCCTCTAAGATCCCAAACTGGCTGTTGCCTTCTTTGTCAGTGCCTTAGGAGAGGTGTATCCTGCAGTACTTGCTGACTGATCTGGATTTGGCACGAGAAATGATGCAAAAGGGAGGATTTAACTTCTTGCAGTGGGACTTGGAGGGAGGGGAGAAACCAAGTGAACCTGCAGCCTGAGCATGTCCAGGCCATCACCCCACCAACAAGCTTAATGTTTTTGCTTGACCACCATCTAAATACAGAGGACCGCTCCGTGTACATGTGTCCACTTTGCATCTTGTTGATTTTCAAGTGATTTTAAACAACAAAAATGTTCCAGTGGCCTTTACTGCTCTTTTGTAAGGTTTTATAGAGCAAAAGTCATGATTTGTAGGTTCTTTTCTCACCTGGAAAGGGAAATGCAGCCCTTGCACCTTCAAACCGGTATTTCTCCCCCAAAATTCTTCAGGCACTTTCTATACAGTTTGATTGCAACGTATTTATAAAGCAACACAAGTTAGTGCCAAGTGCCAGCCCAGCCGGAGCCGAGCTCCTGCAGCCTCCCTTGGCTTCACATCATGGATAAGCGCTGTTGGAATGGTTGGGGTGTCCCACAGTCTGTCCCCTCCCCACCCTCCAGCCTGCTCCTGACCTCCTGCAGTGCCTCAGGAATGTTATGTAAAGCGTGATGTGCAGCATTAGCAGCCCAAGTATTTGGTTCGGGCGGTTCCCGAGGCGGTTCCCACACCCCCGTGATCTCCGGAGCGCACGTGCCGACGGCTGCGGTGTTCGCTGGGACTTTGGAGGAGGTTTCCCTCTTGGCATCCAGGTGATGGCTGCCAGGCACGCAGGAGGGGTGGGTTGGGAGCTTGGGAGTTGAGCCTGGTGGTACCAGCATGGATGGATGTGTCAGTCTGGGGAAGGAAGGGAGAGATTTGCTGGCGAACCCGTTTGAGGAGGGCTGGAGTGAGGTGTGGCGAGGAACTGCTTGACACTCGTTAAAAGGTACGGAAAGGAGAGGACGGGATGGGGTGGAGGGTTGTTGGAGGATTAACCTTTTTCCAGGTGGGGTGTTCTGGGACCTGACAACACACTGCCACAGTCTGCCAGGATGGGGATGGAGGGTTTGTACCCCCAGTGCCAGAGCATCTGTTGGCACAGCTGGTGTGTGAAGACCCTGCTGGAACATCTGAGCGTGTTCATGGGCTAATGACACTGTGGCAACCAAGCCACCAAGGGATGAGTGTCTGCAGAAATGCCCCCTGAAACGCTTTGTAGCTGATCTGTGGGTCTGAGAACTTTCCCTCTTATTCTCCTGCCTGTTTCTGGATGTGGTTGGACAAACTGCAAGTTTCCAAAACTTGTTGAGGAGGGGAATGATCCCGTGTGCCTGTGACGGTTTCACACCGAGGGCAGCAGTTGAGCTGACATCTAAGAGGCTGTTTTCTCCTTGCCTCGACTGCACAGATCTGATATTTGAATTTTAGTCTTGGTTTTGTAGGTGGGAGAAGAACCACCCACCCTCAAGGCTGAATGATACCCTGTTGTGTGTCACAGGCGTGGGTAGCACTGGCTGGACTGGACGTACTTTCTGCATGTGGTCCATGGGCAGAGCCTGGGGGCACTGGCTCTCTCTGGGGCACATCCTGGTGTTAACACTACAAGGCAATGCTCTTGGGAGCACAGCCTACACCGTGGATCCTGCTTCATGCTTCCCTCCAAATCTGAGGAAATGGATTGATCTGAGAGTTTCTTTGCTTCTTGTACAACTCCCGTATTTTATCCTGCCCCAGGAACCTCTCTGTTGTAGTTCAGGGAAGGTTAGCTCGAGTTTGAACCACTTGGTTGTGGTTGTTTAGTCCTAGTGACATATTAAGTATTTAATATCCAAGTGCATTAGCTTCCCACCCACATCCCCCGCTGCAGATGGGTTGAGGGAAATCACTGGTACCCACATCTATTAGGATGTTGCCCGGCGTACTTGTATAAATGGCTTCCTCCTGGACCTCTGCTTTTATGTTTAGTTCCTGACATAATTAGCAATGAACGATGGCGTTGGTGGAGGTCTTGTGGCTGCATCAAACACTTGAGATTTTGGGAAGACCCCTGCCTGCCGGAGGGGACACCTTGCACGGTGGGACGTGGCGGCGGCGTCACAGCCATAATCCCCAGTGGCTCTGCAGCCAACTGGGCCAAAGCAGCAATAACCCAGCCAAACCAGTGTCCCCAGTCCCTGGTAGGCCATGCCCTGGTGCTGCCACCTCCCCTGGGTGCTGGTGTGAGCAGAGAACCCGCCTTAATTGCTGCAGTGCATCTGATTGTGTTACAGCTTAATTTCCAGGTCCTTGCTTAACTCGTGCAGTACATCAGAGGCTCTTGTGAAATGTAATGTGCTGGAGCAGCAGCACAGGAAAAAGCTCTGCCTTCTGTGAAGCCAGACTGTTGCAGTGTAATTTGTTTTGTAAGATTTTGAAAGGCAGTGTTGCAATCTGTAACAGTAGAATAGTGGGAAGATGGTCAGGTGGTTCTTGGGACTTCAACAGACAGATTTCATGTCTGTGTGTTTTTGCAACACCTTTCTATAAAGGGAAACATAATTTAAAATATGATTACTTAGTGTTGTAACAGTCTTCTCAAACGTTTTTGCATTATGCAGAGATCATTATCAGAGGCTGATATTAACTTGCAAAGAATATTATGCAAATCATTCTCCTGTTCTTCTAAAAAGAAATTTCCTTCATAATGCAAAGCGTGACAAAAAAAATTGTGCAGAGGCTTTTGGCAAAATTACATTCAGAAGATGTAACAGTTTTTCTGCTTACTAGCACAATCCGTTTCTGCCTTTCCACTGGATTTGCTCAACTCAAGCTGATAAAGGCTGAATTTTAAAATGAGGGCTGGGGTTGGGGGGAGTGTATTGTACCTCGTGGGCTCAGGAATAGACAGGGAGGTGTTCTGTGCTTAGATCAGTGTTTCAGATCCGTCCTGATAGTGATTACAGGCTCTGATAGTTCTCAGCTGTTCCTCACTCTGGAATTATTTGGTGGTGTTTCGTATCCTGTGGCTTTGGGGTGCGCAGCATCGCCCTCACCCTGAGCAGCAGCTCAGAGGTACCAGGCTGAGAGACACCTTACAGGGTCAGACTCCCCAGAGGTCCAGTATCACCCATTTATTGCTCTGTTCAGCCTGGGTGTCACTGGAACCTGAATGAGGGGCACTGTGAGTGATGGGAGGTTAGACCATGGACACCGGGGGTGGGTCGGGTGGTCCTGCCCCGAGGCCTCCCAGCCTTCACAGAATCCCAGAATCACTGAGGTTGGCAAAGACCTCCAAGATCGAGTCCCCCCTGTGCCCGATCCCCACCTCGTCCCCCAGCCCAGAGCACCGAGTGCCACATCCAGGCCTTCCTTGGACACCTCCAGGGATGGGCACTCCCCCACCTTCCTGGGCAGCCCCTTGCAAGGCCTGACCACCATTTCCAGGAAGAAATTCCTCCTGATGTCCAACCTGAACCTGCCCTGGCACAGCGTGAGGCCGTTTCCTCTTATCCTGGTATTACCTGGGAGAAGAGGCCAATCCCACCTCCCTACAACATCCTTTCAGGTGAAGCAAGAAGGTCTTACCTGAGCCTCCCTTTCTCCAACCTTGGCATCTTCCTTGCATTTCTCCGAGCGTCAGCATGTTCCTGGAGATAATCCTGGCCTGGCTGAAGTCATTGAGGATTTTTACCACTGACTTCATCCCTCCTCCATATATTTTTCGTGCGTGTTACAAACTGGTTGTATCAGTTCAGAGCTGCCCCATCTCTCACACAGAAACCAGACTCTCCTAAAATCGAGCGGATTGCTTTAGAGGTATCGGCTGTTCTGCTGCTGTTATAGATTGATTGACAAAAATAGACCCTAATAAATATTGTAAACGACTAAAATATTTGCAGGCTGTGCACTGCAGTCAGATTTGGAAAGGCTCATTTGCTGTAGAGCCCCATTCTCCAGGCACTTAACACCATTTTATAAAAACGTACCATTTGTCCTGAATTTTTTTAAGGCATTTCTCAATACAAATTTGATTGAGAAAAGTCAGTAGTATTCAGACATGTAGATTGAATTATGGCATTATAAAACAGCAGGGAGAGTTTTCCCTAAGATGGGAAGTTTTCAGGCTCCTTTTTTTGTGTCTGGTTAGATAACTCAATATTTAAAAATCAACCCAAATTAGATAAATAAGCTGGAAGTCGTAGTTAGCATTCGTCAAGCAACTTAGGCTGGATGTTCCAGCACGGAGTGACTCCACCTCTAGCTGCAGGGTTTCCCTGTTATGAACGGGTGAATACTAATCCTTGTTTATTCCCTGCTGCAGAGAAGTGGATTTATCCGGAGTTTTCTGCCTTGAAAAGGAGCCCTCGATGCGAGCGGGGCTGGAACGGCCGGGGCGGGCGTGATGTGCCCCGTGAATTCCACCCTTCACACCTTCCACCGACACCAAATACCTTTTCTGGGTGACACGAGAGCACTTCTGACACCCCGAAAGTGGCCCTGGGGTGTGGTTGGGATGTGATGATTAGAGCAGTGAGGCATTGCATGAGCTGGCTCTGCCTTGTGCTTCCCGGGGCCGGCCCTGGGCATCTCCCGGGGTCAGACTCGCTCCTGAAGGGAGCCACTGGTTGAGCATGGAACCGGTGGATGAATTACTGGGAAAGGGTGACTTTTTATTTTTTCTCAAAGGTTGCGTGGAAGGACAAATCAAAGTAGGGAGGTGTTTAATTCTAAACAGGGTGGCGGAAAGGAATCTTTTTATCTTCTGGGTTTCTTTGTTTCCGGAATGTTTCGTGGCACAGGAGCAGCGATAGACACATTCCTGCAGATCTCCTTCTGGTGCCCCCTTGAAGAGGGCCATGCTGCCAAATACCAATCAAATATTTAGCTCTAAACTTTCATGGGTTTTTTTTTTGTTTTCTCCCAAGGACGTCTCCCTTTGACTGCGTTTCTTGGGGTTTTATGGTATTTCTTAGAGGAGTGTTTGCAGTGCTGATCACCGAACTCCTTCCAGAGAAGCTGTGGCTGCCCCATCCCTGGAAGTGTTCAAGGCCAGGTTGGACAGTGCTTGGAGCAACCTGGGCTAGTGGAAGGTGTCCCTGCCTATGGCAGGGAGTGAGAACAAGCTGAGGTTTAAGGTCCATGCCAACCCAAACCATTCTGGGATTCTGTGATTCCCTTTGTTTTCCCCCTTTTCCAAATTAACCTCATTTCAGACTGTTCATATCCACAGTGGCTTTTATTCTTTACTGCTCTACAGGTTTTCTGTTCCTACCTGCCTCACTATAACCATGTTCTCACCATCAGTCATTAATAAAACCAAAGCAGAGGCCGGCGTGATCTTCTGCTGCCTCTTGTTTCTGCTCGAGGGAAACTCTTCCCAGCGGAGGGAAAATTGCAACTGGTTATGGAAATTATGGGGAAGGGAAAAAAATAGTATTCAAACCTGGTTTAATTTGTGGGTTTATGTCTTGGATATAAGTTATACCAATGCATAGCACAGGTTATTTTAATGTGAATTATGGGCTTGCCCTTCTGTGAGCGTGATGCTGCCTCATGATGTGGGAGCAGATATTATAACCTTGAAGAATCTTGTAGGACATAAAAGTTTTAATTAAAAATCTGGCTTGGTTGAGGGTATTTTGGTTTAGTATGGATGTCTTCATTTCTTTAGAAAAGAAAAAGAATTAAATGAAACCCTCAGTATTCCTCCTCTTTTTTTTTTTTTTTTTGATTTCTGCATATTTATTCTTGAAGTCGGAGCATTAGAAAATAATTGAGTAAAACAAAATCCACAAGGCTTCAAATTACCTCTAGCTTAATGTTTTATTTAAGAGGTTTGCTAACTGACATTCTTTATAATGAATTGGGTCACGCGGCTCTAAAGAGTGTTGTCGGTTTTCTTTTTTACATTTAAATTTGAGGCTGCTTCCCTTGAAACTTGGGCTCTGCTGCCGGAGCCGGGCGCGGCTGTGACTCCCCGGCTCGGGGAATCTCGCTCTAATTATTCTCAATCACACTTGTGCAAATGAATATATCCATGTTTGGAGGATCGAAGCGGTGTTGTCATGGCAATCGCCGTAAGGTCACGAGAAACTCGTGGATATTGTTCGCCGCCTCTCCCGGGGAGGCTTCTGTCCTACCCTTGGGGAACTGTGGGTTTGCAGGGGTTGGGTAATAAGTTTAAAGCGCAGTTTTGGAGTGATTTGGTTGAAGGGGTTCGCTGTGTCCTGCTGGAGTTCAGAGGAAGCGGGGGGTGGGCTTGTGGCTCAGTGGTCACCCTCCTCTGGGCACCAGATCCCGACCGGTGCGTGGACCAGACTTGCTCTGGAAGGTGAAATCCTTATAAATCTCCGGGGCGGCAGAAGGGACCTGTTTGGTTGGCACTGGTTGATGGGGCTCAGTGTTCTGGGATGGGATTTGACTTGGGTTAGTTTTGCTTATATCTACTTAAAAAAAACAAACAAACAAAAAACCCCAAAACAACAACAACAAAAAAACCCCAACCAAACAAAACCAACTGTGTGTTCTTTAAGGCCGGGCTGGGTGGGGCGACCTGGCCTAGTGGAAGGTGTTCCTGCCCACAGCAGGAGGTTGGAATGAGATGAGCTTTAAGATCCCCTCCAACCCAATCCATTCCATGATTCTGTGATTCTTAATTGCAGGGGTGGCGGGAGCTGGAGCTGTAGCAATAGGAGGATCTCCCTGTGCCCCGGCATGGCTGGGACTGTCACCCTGAGCCCGTCTCTTCCCTCCATGTCCGTAGCAGGGCCGGGAGTGCTGGTGGTGCTGGAGGCACGGAGGGTGCTGAGTGCTGCAGTCACTGCAGAGGAATGGGGGCAGGGACACACATGCCCTGCTTGGGCAGAGCTCTCTCCTCCTAAAAGAGATGGCAGAGCCACAGCTGGTTTTATTTGGGCTCTGCAAGGTAAGGAATTGATAACAAAGTGCATCTACGCGGGCGCGCAGGAAGGGGTTTGCAGCTGCCAACGGGAGTCTTCGTGAACCTGGAGTTGTGAAATCTTAAATTAGCTTTAGTTCTGATTTAAAGGGGAAAAAAAAAAGCGTGACAGCGATCCAAACAGTTCATTTTGTTTAATAACTTTTGTATGGGGACATTTTGCATGTTCGGATGTGGCAGCAACACTGATGACTGGTGTGGTAGGACAAAGGAATTCACTGAAATCGGAGTTTACTGAAATTGGAATTCACTAATATCGGCATTTAGCAAGTCTTGGTTGAGGTGGTGCATGTAGTTGTGGGTTTATAGTTTTGTATTTCTGAGTTGTATTTTGCTCTTAAAAAAGACCCAGATGCCACAAAGAAAACATAAACCAAAAATAAGTGGTTTTGATGGAGAGCCATCAAAGCATTTTAATTTGCAACTGTATTCACGTTAAATCAGCAATTCCTTTGCTAGTCTCAAATGTACATACATATATGTATATTTACACATACCCAAAGATACACATATACACACACACACATTTTCCTTTGAGCCTTTAGACAGCTCTGGCACATCCCTATGCAATTTTTTTTATGTGCAGGTTGCTTGGTTTGAAAGACCTGACATTATTTACTGATTGGTATCAATATTCTCCAGAAAGGTATGAGTTCCATACTGAAAACCAGAAGAAAATCTTAAGCTTTATTGGCTGTAGAAGAGAGGTGACTGTGCCTGCAGGGTACTGGCTAAGCCTGTTCTGTTCTGTGTGTTATCAGCACTTAATTGCTTCTGGTTGCTGTGCCTTTCAAGGTGTTGAGCCTCAGTGATCTTGTCCTCTCACACCCAACGTGTCCTCGCCCATCAGGGGAAGAAGACAGGTTTTCACGGGCTTTTGCACCTGGCAGGTTCTCAAACAGGTTCTCCCATCCCTGCAAGGCCCAGCTTGCTGAGCCCCTGCCCTGCCTGGCTTTGCCCTTGCCCGTGGAGTGGCCTGGCATGGGGACGGTCCTGCACGTGGCAGGGGACACCCCAGGCTGTCACCTCTGCGATGACACTTGTCTGGGTTCACTTTGACCTGACTTCCTTGAGAACCTGACAAACATGTTGGATTAAAGGGTTTGAAACTGGAATTTTAGGTAGCCAGAGAAGGGCTTCCACGTTTCCGGTGTAGCGATCAGTTGGGTTTAGAAACCCAACAGAACACTAAGCAAGTGGAAATTATAGTTGAAGGGCTATTTACATTTAAAGAATTACCTGAGGTAATTCTTTCCCTGCTTTCTGCAGAGGAGATGGAGCAGAGTCTGGGCTGACAACAAAGCTGGTTTTCTCAGCTGACCTTCTGGCACATGGGATTTCTCAATGACTCGGTACTTCCAGGTCTCCAGGACTTGCCAAAAGCCCTTTAAATAACCTGTTCTGACAGGTCCCCCCAACACCTGGAGAAGTGGCCAGGGAGCTGCTGCCCTGTGCGAGGGGCTCTGTGTCCGATGAGGTTAAAAAAGGCCTGGGGGGAGCCTTTAATGCTGGGAAAGCCATGAACTGCAGCTTCTGCAGTATTTAACGGGGCTCCAAAACCCCCTGATTATCCCTCGCATTGGCTTTTGTCGACCGCTCGCTTGACTAACGTGTTCCTTTCAGCTTTGGTGACAATAAAATGTGAGTAAGCAGAAAACTCACATTTCTGAACGATGGCTCGTGGCGATTTCCTAATTTCCTGAGTGAGCAGAGGCTTCTTGGCGCTTCGTTCCTGTGCCAGAAAGACTATTTGCTCATACAAAGTTCTTCATTGTAATAGGAAAAAATCAATTTGATTACTTTCATGTCAGCATGCATGTCTAATGGCTTAGAAGTTATTGCAGCCATAAAATATACAGTATCATTTCTCTCTCACTCTGAAATTTGACAGGATTAATATAGTCAGCATGAAATCTTAGTCATAAAGTCGACCATAAGTGATGGTAAAATTAGCTGCTGAAATCGTCTGCTTATGGAAAGCATCTTCTGTTTTTCCTTCTGGGAAAAAATATCAAGGGGCTGCTGTGTGGATGGGAACAGAGCATTTGCTCTGATGCAGAGATGGCCATTTCATCTCATGCTGTTCTGACGAGGGACATCTGTGGTGTCCCCAGTAGCCTGGGGTGGGGTTTGTCGCTGGTGGGGCAGTGAAGGTGGTGGTTGGGCTGAGCTTTGTGTCCAGCACAGCAGTGATGGGGAATTGTAGCTCTCCTGGAAGTCATTCCCTTTGTGAGCCAAAGTGAAGTTCACGGCAGGGCCTGAAAATATTCCCGGTCAGAGGCTGGACTTCGGGTTAGAACCTGGGGTTTGTGGTGTCCCCATTGACAGTGTGTGTTCTCCAGCAGTGGGTGATGTTTGATTCATCTCATGATGCCCTGATTTATCTCATGCAGAGCAATCCTTGTCAAGGTGAAAAGCTGTTTTTTTCCATGGTGCAGTGCTCCAGTGAGTTTGGAGGGAGGTGAAGCCCAGGCAAGGTGGTCTTCACCCATGGGCTTTAGTGGATGCTCTTCCTGCTGGTGCAACCTACTGCCTTCTTCTGCTGTCCTCCTCACACAAACCCCTTGGGAAGTGGGCTGACCACCTTCACTGGGGGCAGAAATGCCCTGTAGGAAGCCACCTTGCTCTGAGCTGAGATTGAGAAACCTCTGCTTGAAAGCTGAGTGTCCTCCTGCTGAGCGACTCTGCTGGGAGCCAGCGGGGCTGGAAGAGCAGATGGCCAGAACAGCCGCTCCTTCCTGCTCATCCACCCCCAAACCTGCCCTTGGAAGTGCAGATGAAGTGCTGGGGTTAGGCAGGCGTGTGATCCCTCACCAGCCCAGCCTTTGAACTCCTTGTTAATGGTTTTGTTTCACGACATCTCGTTTCGGCTGCGTTGGGTAAGGTGCCCGTAGCAGCTTTTTCTGCTTATGAAGCTCATTCCAGAAAGAATTAGGGAGCTTGGTGCTGGTATCTTTAACATCTACTGTAAAATTAGACCAAGGGAAAACACCATCTTGCATCTGGGCATTAATTACCCATTCCATAAGGTCCCACAGCAGGGTTTTGTTGCCAGTCCTTGACCCGCTTGGCTTTGTGAGGGGAAATTTCTCCTTCCCCTTGAGCAAAGACACGCAGGGTTTTGCTTCTCCAGGGGAGCTCTGGGGTCCCTCACGTTGTATCTGGATGCTCCCACCTCTGCTGGAAGCTGTCCTGCTGGTTTCACTCGTTCTGCTTGCCTTGGCAGCCCAGTGTGAAAAGTTAATATCTGGTCATTGGTTTTGGCTGCATCTCCAAGGCAACTTCATTCATAGGCAGCTCCCGGTTCATACCGATCCGGACATGCCTAGATGACTAACTCCCTTCTCCTGTTACATCCCAGAAGAGCTGTTAACTCCTTCAACCCAGGTAGGTGTGATGCAGCAGGGAATGGGCAGACCTGCTCCATCCTTTCTGCTTTGCTTTCCTTCCCAGCGCCTTGTTCAGCCTGGAGAGCAAAGAACTGCTCGCTGTTTAAGATCCTTCTCGGTGCTGAAAGGTCTCAGACTAAGTTTGTTTCTCCTGGAATTATTATGCTTCGTTATCCTTTGGTTTGGGCAGAACGTTGCCTTCGGGATCCACACTTAACTGCAAAATTTCATTTGGGAAAAAGAGAAAAGGGACTTGGCCGCGCGCTGGCAACGCACCCTGGGGTGCAGCAAAAGTTTAATTCTGCATTTCATGTGAACCAAGGGAGGATTTTCCTCCGAGGGGCAGGTGATGAGGTGAGACCACCACGTTCCCAGGTGTGCTCAGGGTCCGTGAGCCCTGAGGTGGAGCTGTAACAGGTTAAATGTGGGGACACCCTGGTCCCTCACTGGTGTGCCTGGTTCTGTATGAGTTTGTCAGATACAGATTTCCAGCCCTCAGAGACTCCTTTGATTCTCACCCAGAGATGTAGGAAGGAGGAGAATGAGCCAAACTCTGGGGTTTTTGCTGTTTGTTTCTCTCACAGCAATGCTGAGAGGGGATGTTGTGGTAGATCAGGATTTGTCCTTAAAATCCGCAGCGCATCTGGGATGGGTCCTGAAGCTCCAGGACAGAATCTGACTCCAGGAAGGAGTGGGACTGGGAGAGGGCCAGAGCAGGTCTGCTTCACACCAGCATCAAGCAAAGTTTGGCTTGAACTTGCTGAACATCATAGAATCACGGAACAATTTGGGTTGGAAGGGACCTTAAAGCTCGTGTCATTTCAGCGCCTCTGCCGTGGGCAGGGAACCTTCCACTTGACCAGGTTGCTGGGATGTGATGCTGCCCTCCTCCTTCGTGTGTTTGAATACTGCCATGGTCCGTGTCACGGGGCTGCTTTGGAGGTCCTGGAGGTGATTTGGCAGGAGCACAGGCACAGGTAGGAGAAGCACACTGGGTTTTAGTGGTCACATCTGTGCCCTCTCTGCGCAGCCTAAGTGGGGCATCTCAGCAGGAATCAAGGGTCAAGATCACCCTGGGGATCACTGAGATGTACAAACCTGAAACCCTGTTAATTTTTTAATGCATTTTGGGAGATCTGTTACGCTGAAACATCAGGCAGAGAATTAAACACGCCGGGAATACGAACCTGCCGTGACTCGGGATCGGGCCTGTGCCGTGGGATGAGGCTGTGGCTGTGCTGGTACCTGTGGAAGAGTTAATTAGACATGGGAGAGATTATCCCAAGGACCTGGGGTGCAGCTTGGTTGGAGAGCATCTCCCAAAAACCCACTGCCTGGCCATCCTCCCTCCTCCAGGTGCTGCTTTCCCTTCCTAGAGAGGAAAACCTTCTCTCGGACTCTGTAGCTGCTCTAACTCTTAAATTTTAATAATAGATTACCATTAGTATCAGCCTTATATAATGCACAGCTCATTATTGCTTACTCAGAATAATTTCACAGCCTCCTTATAGAACCTTGGAACTTTATTTGCTGAGTATAAAATATGCAGAAATGCATGAATAGTTTTAAGACTTGGTACCCTAAACTAATACAGTGTGCTGCCTTTTTTTTTTTTTCTCCCTGCACCATGATTGAAGTCAAATTAACATATTTACCTTCAGTGCTCCCAGGAGTAGCATTAAAAAATTCAAGAGGTGATTCAGAATAGTCTCCGATTTACTGTGTTTAAAGCTGGATTTCATTTCTCGGTAAAACCATGCAAACACTTGACTCCCCTTCAGCTTTCCAGCCTCTTTCCTCCCTGTACAGGTCCTTGGACTTAGCAACAGATGGGAGCAGTGTTATTGCCGCTGCCTTCCCAAAAGGAAGCTTTTTGTTTTATTTCACTGGTTTTTCAGGATGAGGGAGAAAGCAGGGGCAGAGAAAAAGGGAGGAAATGACTTTTAACAAATGGCCCCGAAGTGTAGCTGCTTATTTTAATCTGGAATAAGGAAAAGTGTGGAGGGTGGTTTCTGTCTTTGTGCCTGCCAGCTCTGGCTCGCTGCGTGACGTTGGGTATGTTATCCTGCTCTGCCTCAGTTTATCTCACTGTGATAAGTGTTTCCTTGGGCAAATCATGGAGCTTAATTTCTGCTCTGTGTTGAGGTCTTCCCAGGAAGAAAAGCCACGTAAATGTGAGGTAGGAAATGGAAATGGTTGCTTTATTGCCCGGTGGTTTATTCCTACCAATGATACCCAGGCGCTGTCCTGCCTGTGCTGTGATTTATTCCTACAGCTACAGGGCAGTTCCTTTAGCTCCAAGGATTTCAGACCCCACAACAGTTGGGTTCAGGGATGTAAATCCTGCACCACATCCCCCAGGATGCTCCACCATCGCCTGTGTCTTTAAAGGGTATAAATCCTACAGGGAAAACTTGGACCCTGTCACTTTTCCTGACCGGATAATGAATATTCCAGGGAGAGGGCCTGTGTGAGGACCTTTCGCTCAGCTGGGGCCACTCAGTACCCTCTGAGTGGGACAAATCAGCAGATTCTCTTTACCACGGATCAGAGATACTGCAGTGGGGGTTTTTCCATGCCTGCTGCTAGATTAGGAAGTTATTTCAGCAGATGTTGTTTCCTAAGAAAATGGGTTAATGCTTGGTGGTTAGAACGGTGTGGCAAAAAAGCCTATTTGTGTGAGGTTTTGGCTAATTGCCTCGCAAGAGTTACGGAGCGTTGCAGCAAATTTCCTGGATTTCGCAATCGCGATGGTTCTGGTTTAACTGGCCAGAAAGATTTGCAAAAATACACAAAGAAATGGAAAAACAGAGGCAAAGCACTTGCTGTCTTGCGGCAAACAAAAGCTGAAGGGCCTTGTGTCTGGGGCGAAAAGTCTCTGGGTTTAAGCGAGTGAGTGAGACTCGGGGTTGAATGGTTTTCAGGGGTTTGTAGAATTCCAGAACAGTTTGGGTTGGAGGGGACCTTAAAGATCATCCAGTTCCACCCCCTGCCATGGGTAGGGACACCTTCCATAGACCAGGTTGCTCCAAGCCCCGTCCAGCCTGGCCTTGGGCACTTCCAGGGATGGGGCAGGACTGCTCCCTACCACTGCCTTGGCTTGTGGGACTGGTCCCACTGGCACTGATGGAACTGGGAGCTGCTCCGAGCTGGGAGGGCAGGGAGGAGTTTCCATCTGCGCTCAGGGAAAGCAGCAGTTCAGTAAAACGGGCCAGTACACAGGAAAATGCAAATCAAGTGTTGCTATTTCCAAGAGAATCACTGTGAAAAGACTTTTCGCTGTGTCGAAAAGCGCGATGGCGATGAACTGGTGGGGCTGGAAAGGAACCTGGGGCTCTCTCCTTTGCTGTCCAGATTTGTGATGCTCCAGGGAAAGGTGGCGAACCTTCAGCCACTCCTGCCATCCTCTGCTACGGAGAAACCCCATTTTTGGGCAAGAATTCCCAGCGCCACGTGCAGGCACAGCCCCGGGTCGGGGGCTCGTGGCGTCGGCTGCTTAAATCGCTAATTAGATTCCGTCTGAGCAGCAGCAGCAGCATAAACCAGGAATAAATGGACTTGGCTTCATAAACTTAGCACTTAAATATTTTCCCAGCCTGGAAAAAAAAAAAGAACAAAAACACATTTGCTTTCCATGCAAAACATATAAATCTTGGAAAAGTTCCCGAAGTTGCGGGTTTAGCTGTTCGCATCCGTGCGTTTGTGGGATAGAAGTGGTTATTCCCCCTGCATAATTATTTTTTTCCTTTTAGGAAGCTGAAATGTTTGCGAGGAGGACGTTTTAAGCGAGTGGTGAGGATGAAGGAGAGTGAAGGGAGGGTCAGGGTGGGTGGTGATGGCTTTGCTGTCGCTGTTGGAAAGGAAGCACCTTCCCCTCATCCCCTCCCCGCCAGGATGAACCACAAATGCTGCTTTTACCGTTGTGTTTCGGGGCTGTTTCTGCTCGTCTGATGAGTTGTAGCGAAACGTGTGTCTGGTTGTTGGTTTCTTTTTAATCCTACCACGGCACAAGAGCTGTTACTGGAGTTTATTTAAAGTCTTTGCATAGTTAAGATTGTGGCTGCTGTATAAAATGCAGGCTCACCCCTCTTCCCAAAGCCCTGCTGCAGCTGGATGCTCCTTTATTTCCTGCACTCCCCCTCCCTCGTGCTCACCCCATGAGAGACCCCACTGTAACTCTTTAAATGCAGAGATACAGAGCATAGGTTTATTTTTGTATAAAATCACTGGTTCTCGTGGAATCCCCGAGGAGATGCTGTGCAGACCCGTCACTGCGGTGACGTGATGCACAACCTGCCCTGGCATCATCCTGCCCCTGCCCTGGGGGTGCAGGTGGGCAGCACCCCCAGCCCCACCGTGGCCCTGGGGTGCAGTCAGGAATGGGGTTGGAGATGAAGAAGCAGCAGGTGGTGACTGTCCTGCCTGGAACAGGGCAGGTTTTGGCCCGAGGGCAGCTGAGATGAGTTTTGTGGGCTCCTCGTTTGATGGACCTTCAAAACAAGATTATCAGGGTTTCTCAGGGCTGGGATACGGTGAAGGTGGAGTGCACCGAGCAGGAATTTCCCCAGGATGGTGGTGTGCTCAGGGAGGAGGCTTGCCAGCTCATTGACCCTTCATGAGCACCATGAAAACACACTTTGAAAGAAGCTGGAAAACAAATCTCCTCCAGGGAGACAAAAAAACCCCAATACCCATCCTCAGCTTCTCCCCACGGCACTTTGTGCCTCGCTGTCATTGCAGTCCCTATTCCAGGGCTGGAGATGTTGAATTTATTTGTGTTCTCCTAACACCTTTCTGTTTCATAACAGTAATCACTCCTGGGTTTGGCCGGGAGGCAGCGGAGCCGCCGCACTCCCTGTAATCCAGGAGTGAATCAAAGCAACTTTTTACAAAACAAGATTCTCTTCTCGCTGTTGCAAAAGAGCTTTGGGGAAATCTGGTTTTTGTGGTTAAGGATCTTACTCTGATGCACAAGGAAAATTATGTGTAGCTTTTATTTGGCCCAAAGGATTCTTACAACATTATCCGTATTTCCTTTAATTTGTGGGATTTCTAGTAAATGGGCTTAAAAATAGGTCTGGGCAGGGTGCCAGGGTACATACGAAGAGCAGAAAAGCTTTGCAGGCTGTGAGCAGCTCACTTTCTCTTCTCCCTCGGCGCGGGCAGGGGGCGCGGAGCGGTTGCTCACCTTTTGGGGTTAAAATTTAATGACGTCTCCGGAATTCTTTGGAAGTTGATATTGCAGAAAAGATCTTTTTAACTCTTTCTTAGAGCTGATGCCGTGCTGTTGTTGAGCCGGACACAAGTTCTGGAAAGGGGCAGGACGAGCTGTAGCACCAGGGGAGGACGAGAACAGGGCTGGGGAACCCTCACAGGGGTCCCCGGACCCGCTCACCGATGGGATTTGGGGACCCCGGAAAGCCGACGTACAAGTAGGAGCAGAACGTGGTGTTGACAAATGGGGTTTTTTTATTTCTTTCCACTTTTCACTCTCAGAAGTCCCTGTAAGCCTTTTGCTAAACGGGAGGAATCTCACGAGGGAGCGGCGATGGCTTGGAGGGGGTGCCGGGTGCCCAGCTCCCTTCGGGCATATTTAGCTCCCTTTTCAAAATCAGTCTCGGTTCAAGTGACTTAAAAATGCATTTTTCCCCAGGGGACAGCCACCCACAAAAGCCTTTCATTAAGACCTGGTGGGTTTATACAGCTGGAGTCCCAGTGGGAAGGGGAAGGTACGTGGGAAAGGATCCGGCCGTGCCACATGGGATCCAGCCCGCCTCACGTTCCTCTGCTAGGCCAGGGAGCCTTGTGGCCTCCCAAAAGTTGTGGGGTTTGTCCTACTTCTGTAAAATTTGGTTCGTTTGGTTTTGACTAAATCTTTGGGCACAAATCTGTAAAAGCTTGTTTGGAGTCCTGTGGATGCTGCGCCTCTGTGTCGTGAGCGGCTTCTTGGGAGAGGAAGAGGAGGAGCAGGGAGAGGGATGCAGAAGAGGAGCAGGGAGAGGGATGAAGATGGGGAGGTTTCCAGCTTCCTGGGAGCAACAGAAGTGTGTTGGATCAGTGTGGTGGGTGAGGATCAATGTCTAGGAGTCGGGAGGGCCAGGAGTGTGGCAGCAGGGCCAGGGTTGGGTTGGGGTTTCAGTGCTCTTGAACTAAAAATGTGCATTTTCACGTGTTGGTGGTGATGGGATTCCATAAAATCAAGAGGATTTTACAGTGCCTGATGCAGAAGCAAGTGGTCCGAGGGAAATTATTTAGGCTGTTGGCGGTAATATACTAATAACTCTTTTTATCCAAGGATATTGAGGTGCTTTACAGGTATAAAGTCCTCTGGTCCCTCTATGAATTGGGGGAGGTGGGGTCAGTTTGGTTGTACAGGTGAGGACAACAGGCCTTGTGCCTGTTTCCACCCTGGAAACAGCCTGGCTTCTCGGCTGGTGCCACACTTTTCCCCAAAAGCCGATAAATTGAGGGTTGTTGTGGAAGCCAGTCCTCCAGGATCGTGGTGGCTGGGGACTGAAGTCCCCCGAGCCATTACCAACACCACACAGTTCCCCAGGATCCTTTCCAGGGAGGCAGGGATAACATTTGGGATGTATCTGCACGGCTCCCCGATGCCAAGCCTTTCCATGGCAGAGCAGCAGCTGAACGGGATCTTGAGCCTTTTCCAGGGGACTGATGCCAGGGGGTGCCATGGAAGCACCACGGGTCAGCTCCCAGCTCCGAGGGCTCTTCCATGTTCTGGGAGAAAACAGAGCAGAGCAAAGCACCCTGTGCAGCCTCGGGGTGGTTTTGGCATGTGGTGAGCAGAAATCATCTGTTCCCTCTGGGCATGCCAGCACCCCAAAACACCTCTTCTCCCATTAAACCTTGGGATGGAGCAGCTCCCAGCTCTGGAGCTGCTCTCCCTCCCAAAGCCCCGACCTCCAGCCAACCCAACACAGGGGCACAAGTTCACATTCGAGCTGATTCTTCAAATTTGCCTCCTTAGCTGGGGATCAGCTTTCCCGGCCGCCCCACAGGGAAAGGCTCCTGTTGTTTCTCCGAAGGCCAAGGTTAAATGAGCGGCTGCAGCCCAGTTTGGTGGGAAAGGCAGGTTTTCAGGGCTGGTTTTGGGGAGATGAGCTGACATTCCTGGGAGGTCACGGCCAGAGTGCACCAAGGGTCCATCACTAGGGTTGGGACTGGGTTGTGTCATCTCCCCTCTTGAAACAGGGTCATCCTGCTACTCACAACATGAGCCCCTTGGATTTTTCTTTTTAAAAATAATTAGGTTTGTGTGTGCGGTTCGGGGTTGGTTTTGTGGTGGGTTTTTTTGTTGTTGTTGTTGTGGTTTTTTTCCTTTTAAAAAAGATTTTTAAGCGAGAGCCAGCAAATTTAATATTTTTCAGTGTCTTGGCTGTGTTGTGATTTACATTTGATTTTTAGGCATAATTAGAAATGCAAGTGGAGCGCTTTGTGTTTTACCTCTGCTTCAACTATTTATGGCATGATATGCAAATGAGGCAGGCTATGAATATTAAAGATTAGAGTATGTTACAAAGTATCACTGTCTTTAATGAGTTCGGTAATGGGCACAGGCTCTGCGTAGACTTTAATATGGAGGTATTTTATGTTGTGTGCCGGCTCGGCGCTCCGCAGCTCTCCGTGCAGGCTTTGGTTACATCCCAGGAGAGCAGGGCTGGGATTTAAACCCTCTCCAGCCCCGGCTGCAGTAGGTAGGTGAGATTTCCAAGCGTTCCCATGACAAAGGCGGCTGCGGCTGGCGGAGGGTGGTGATGGATTATTTCACGGGGGCTCTCTCAGTTCCCGTCTAGGTCAATCCGTTTCATCTGCTGCAGCCTCGGAGATGGATCTGAGAATGTGAAAGCGCTTCGCCGACCTTTCAAGGTGCTTCTGCAGCACTGGGAGGGAATCTTAAACACGCTCCTGCCAAAATGGAGCTGCTGCTCCCGACGGCACGGGCACCCCAAGAAACCCGTGCAGCCGCCCCCCGCCAGCTCTGCTGAGTGACAGAGAGTTATTTGGGGGGTTCTTGGCACCTCTGAAGGAACATCTTGCCCACTGGACACAGGGGTGGGAATGGATTAACCCCTTCTTGATGTAGAAGTCTGGGCAGCCCGGTTTTAGCTTTAAACCGGTGACTGGTTTTAGTGTTTTATCTCTAAACCGGTGACTGGTTTTAGCTCTTAAATCGGTGTTTTCTCTCTAAACCGGTGGCTGGTTTTATCGTAAACCGGCATCAGAGTTCTGAAGGAGGGAGGTGATGTTGTTCTGGGGTGCACACCAGAGGTTTAATCCACGAAGCAGCAGCTCTGCTGAGCACCAGGGTCCCTGCGGGAGGCAGCGGGTGCTGGGGGGGGGCTGCGGGAGGAGGGGGAAAACCAGCCAGATACGGAAAGCAACGGATTTCATTCCAAATGGGGCTTGGGGAGGGTGGGCGGTGGGGAGGGAGAATGAAGCATGCCCCAGGGAGCGTGCTTTTCAGATTTGAGGTATTTAAATTACAAATTTTGATGAGGGAGATTGTCAGCAGTATTCAAAACAGTGCTTAAATTCTTTTGAAACACTGTCGAGCTGTGCTGTGGCAGTTGAAAAGTTTGGCACACAGGAACTTGGCCCAGAAGTTGCTGCTTGGGTTTTTTTCCTTTAAAACTCAATTCATCTGTATTCAAGTATCCCACATGCTTGAGGAAAAAAGCCCCACCGGGCTCACAGTGGTTTGAGACAGACCCTTGCCTGCGATAGAAGCTGCAGAAGTGATTGATCTCTGATATTAGTTGGCGGGGGGGGTGGTTCTGTGTTGGTTAATCAGCATTAATAAGTATTTGTACTTTGAAAAAAGAAGTTTTGTGGTGTTTGTACCTGCTCATAAAAACAACGAGCAAACTAAGCTGGGATTTAGCATATTTTGTGATCCACTGGATTATTAATCCACATGCATTAGTTATCCATGGGGTTTTTTGGATGGTTGATTGTTGTCGTGGAATCAGCTGCATGTTTGCAGCATGTTGTGAATACTGGGGAGAAATTTTTTGCCTTCAACCTCTGACCCTCCTCTGCTGCATAAGGTAAAAACCCTCCCTAAAAATCTCTGTAAAACCCTCAAATTTAAGGAGTATCTGTGCTGGGCTCTCCCAGGGACTGCACAGCAGCACAGAACTTGTCACATGTTGGTGTTGGCTCAGAAGATGTAGTTGACCATATAATATGTATATATAAAAAAAAAATATTGACCATATATGATTTGTATCCTAATATTTCATATATATAATCATAGAATTATCATCACCTATATAGTACAGTATTCTGGGCTGCAGTGCTGTCTGGGGGTGTNATAATATGTATATATTAAAAAAAATATTGACCATATATGATTTGTATTCTGATATTTCATATATATAATCACAGAATTATCATCACCTATATAGTACAGTATTCTGGGCTGCAGTGCTGTCTGGGGGTGTTTTAGGGTGTGCTACAGAAATAGGCACGTTCTGAAGCTTCGGGCACAATTTGTTGCCTCGGTGAAGGGTTTTGTTGCAGGAGCAGAGGAGGCAGAAAAGAACAGTCAGTGTTGAGGCTCCTGTGCTGTCCTGCAGTGATCCTGGGAGCAGGGATCAGTCCGGAGGGGTTTTCCCCCAGGGAAGGTGGGGAGAGAGGGAATTGTTTGCCAAAGTACAGGCAGTGAATGCAGGGTATGCAAAATGCAGGTTTTCAGCTTTGCCTCCATCTGCCTGGGGAAGGGGGGCATTGGGCTGAGGGGAGCGTCTCAGGACACCAATTTTAGGTTTTTCAGGGTCTTTGCTTAATGACCAAACCCCTTGTTCACGGAGAACCTCCTGTGCAGTCTCATATTTGCTCCTCTAAGCCCAGAAGCACAGAGTTAAATGTCTGCAGTCTATAACCTCCCCTGTCTGCAAGCTTATATTTCCATTAAGGATCAAGCTCAGATGCAATTGTAGCTTTGCTTTATAGACTATTAAAAGTTTAATGTATAAATGCCTCCCTCCGCCAGAACTTTTTGGCAGGGTTGTTTTCCAGCCCCAAAATCCCTACAAAAACACGAAGATCCCCATTGCTGCACAGGCTGGGCTGCCCTTGAAGGGTTAATTATATTATGCCTTTTTTTTTTTTTTTTTTTTTTTTAAGCAGGGAGAATGAGCTGTAGCCAAAAGTAAAAGTCGTTAATTTTAAGACAGAGATGTAAGCAAAGTTTCCTTCCCCTCTGCAGGTTGGTCAGGGTAGGCTATGCAGTAATTGAAAAGTAAAGGCAATTGAATTACAGGCTCCTGTCCAAACCGAGTGCGATTTCTTCTTCTTCTTCTTCTCTCTCTCTCTCTCCTTTTTTTTTTTTTTTTTTTTTTAAAACCCCCTTTCAATCNTTTTTTTTTTTTTTTTTACAACCTCCATTGCATCAGAACTAGGCAGTATTCCTGATGTTCTCATGTGTGTTAATGCTGACTCACAGACTAACTTGCACAAGAAAAAAAAACACACAGGCAGCTCCACCATACTAGGTAATGAGCTCTAGCAAGAAGCAGCGTCTGATGTTTTGTAAGCTTTTCTTAATTGACCTTTTAAGATATTTACTTTATTTTAAAGCTTTCTGTTCCGTAGTGGCACGGTGGTAGGACTGAGTCATGCATGTTATATATTGCCTGCTCTGCTGTTGTGTACTAGGAGTGAGGAGAATAGGATTCAGCATGGCACTTGTCTTTTTGATGTGTTACGGATGGGAATTAGTGCTTGTGCTGGGATGATGGGGTGCTGTTTGCTTTCTGCTGGCTGTAACTTACCCGGGGTCTTGAGTTTTGTATTAGGTGGCAGAATATTCCGTCCTGCTGGATAATTGTATTTTCTATCCAGGTCTCTCTCTTCCCCTTCTCCTTGCAGCAATCGGGGTGGGGGGGAGGGGGGAAAAACCCCCAACATCAAAATGTTGCGTTTTCTATTTTTTGCTTCTCCTTGGTTTGAGAGGCTCTTGAAATCAGTGATAGGGAAGGGGAGAAGAGAAAAAAAAAAAACAAAAAAAACAAACCAAACCAAAACAACTAATGAAATAATAATGGCAGTAACACGCTTCGCCCGGGCTGAATGACGGCACTTTTCGGAGGCTGCCGGGTGGGTGACCTCGAGGAGCCGCGATGTGCCCGGGCTGCCGTGACTCACCTTGCAGCAGGACAGAGCCCGGGAATGGGGCTGTGCCAGGGCTGTGCCAGGGGCCTGGAGGAGAGAGTCCTCGGGGCTGTGCTGAGTCCCCAGGGAGAGACCCCTCGGGGCTGTGCCAGGGTCCCCAGGGAGAGATGCTGGGGGCTATCCCGGGGTCTCTGGGAAGAGATCCCAGGGTTGTGCTGGGGTTCCTGGGACTGTGCTGGGATCCCCAGGAAGAGATGCTGGGGCTGTGCTGGGCTCCCCACAGAGAGACCCCTCAGGGCTGTGCCGGGGTCCCCAGGGAGAGACCCCTCAGGGCTGTTCTGGGGTGCTCAAGGAGAGACCCCTTGGGGCTGTGCCGGGGTCCCCAGGGAGAGACCCCTCAGGGCTGTTCTGGGGTGCTCAAGGAGAGACCCCTTGGGGCTGTGCCGGGGTCCCCAGGGAGAGGTGTTGGGGTTATGCTGGGGGTCTCCATGGAGAGACCCCAGGGCTGTGCCAGAGTCTCTGGGAAGAGGTGCCAGGGCTGTGCCAGGGTCCCCATGGAGAGACCCCTTGGGGCTGTGCCAGGGTCCCCAGGGAGAGATGCTGGGGACTATCCCGGGGACTCTGGGAGGAGACCCCAGGGTTGTGCTGGGGTCCCTGGGGAGATCCCCCAGGGCTGTGCTGGGGTCCCCAAGCCAAGCACCCATCAACCCACCGCAGGCTGCCCTGGCAGTGGGGCCACACACACCTCCTGAGCTGCATCATCGAGCATTGATTCAGCTCCCTTTTCCATCCTCTCCCATTCCCTGCCCGAGCCTGCAGCTCTGTACTTTCTGGTGTGAACTTCCAGGATTCTGAAGCCCCGTGCTGCATGTCTGCTGCGTGTGGGCTGCTGGGCTGCTCCTGAGGAATATTTGCAAATTCACTTTTGGGCTCTTAATAAGGCAGAAATAATCTTCTTTCACCCATTGCCACTGGCTGCCACACTAAAAATAGGGGCCGGCCGCGCCGCTTGCCACTTGCAGCATTTCAAAAATAAATACTTTGGAGCTGCAGCTCCCGGTGCTGCAGGAGAGGAGTCTCGCTAGGACTGGCATTTGATTACTGAACTTAACCTTGTTTTCCTCTGTGCAGGCATCCACAGCATTCCACGGCCCTGCCCCAAGCCCTCTCCCTTCCCCTCCGGGATTTTTGTGCCCTGAAAAGGGGGGGGATGCTCAGTTTTGGGGGTGGGGGGTGCAATGACTTTTTGGCTTCTCCTCTCCCTGCGGTGCAGGTTGGGGAGGGGGAAGGATGCACAGCCTAGACCTGAAGTGCGTTTTATTTGACTTAACATTTAACTCTTTATTTTATTTAACTCTTCATTTAAGGCCTTGCAGCAGCTCTGGGCTCAGAGAGTGGTGCTTGGCCGCCGAGTTTGCAGGGAGCTGTTGCGTATTTTCCCTTGGGTTTATGTAAAAGTGCATTTGCTTTGCATTAAAAGGGGGGGAAACAACCCCAAAACCGTGTACTGGGGGCAGGGCAGGTGGCACCCTGTGCCTGGGGGTACTGGGTGGCTTTGGTGGGTGACAACCCCCTGCCGGCCTCAAATCCAAGGGTGGGATTTTTTTCCCCCCCTCTCTCCTCATTTACAGAAGAAAGAGAAGTTTCCTTTGACCCTTTGGGGCCTTCAAGGGCAGGACTTTTCAGCTCTTTTCTTTGGAGGGGCTTTGGCTGGGGGGGTGAAAGGCTTTGGCTGCTTTGTCTCCCACCCCCAGAGGGTCCCTGTCCCTTTGTCCCTGTCCCAGCTGCTGCCCAGGGCACCTTCCTGCAGGAACTGCAGGACTTCGGGGATATTTGGGGTTTCTTTGGGGGGAGATTCACCACTGAGTCTCTCTGTATGTTTGACTGAGGAAAAAAAGACAATTTAAACACATTATCCAATTATTTCTGATTACTCCTGGGGGAGCTCTGATGGCAGCATCTTATTCTAGGTCGATGCTTTTTTCCTTTGTTGCTGTCGCCCCTTCCCAACCTTTCAGGCCTTGGAGCAGGGAATCAGTTTGGAAAAGGGCAAACCTGCTTTTTTTTCCCCCCAAAGCAGATGAGGGCAGCGGCTGAGAATTCCCAAACTCTCCTGGAAGTTGTCTCAAGTAACGGCTGCATTTTTTATGAACATCTTGTGACAAAGGCTATAACTTTACAAAAATGAGGCAGAGATGTGCAAATTGTCCTGCAGTATCCAAGTGCTGGAAAAAGAGGCTGCCATCAGAAAGCAAAGTGGCAGTTTGCCTGAGTGGTCACATATATGTCAAATAATCAAAGTAGGAGGTGCTTGGCTGGTTTTAATCCGCTTTGGTCCAAGTTTTCCCGTGTGGAGGTGTCCAGTTGATGGTCACCTGTAGGACACGGCAGCCCAAAGGGGACTGGGTTTTTTTTGGGTGGGGAGGGTGCTGGGGGCTCCTCCTGCACCTTGGGGCACGGCTCAGCTTGGGAGACGAGGCTGGAAAAATACAGTTTACATCTGGAATTGCAAAGGTCATTTTTCCTGCAGCGCAGCTCTTCCAATGTCAGATGGGCTGAAGCCATTTCAAACCCTTCAGAAGTCACTCACTGCTCTATTTAAAAGAAAAATAATCGTATTTAGCAGAGGATCTTTTCAAGATAGACATTATCAAATCTTACTGCATTTGCCATCTAGTCAGAGTAACATTTTCTTGCCGTTGTTTTTAGGGAATGTGAGGTTTGGTCGTGAGCAGGCTCTCCTTGGCTTTCAAGACTTCTTTTATTTCTTGGATTCTTGGGGGGATTTGAGGCTGTTGGTGGGTTTGGGTTGGGGTTTTTTGGATATTTTTTGTTTGTTTGTTTGTTTGTTTTATACAACCTGGTCAGAAAAAGGCAGGGGCAGAGGGAGGAGGAAGAAGAAAAAAAAAATTCCAGCAGTCCTGACTGGCAGTTTGTTGGAGGGGTTTGGGCTTTTGCAGCTCGCTGGTACAGCTTGGTTTGTGTTCCTCAGTGCTCTTTCTAGACCACAGACCATTACTTTTCCAGATTTTCCCTGAGAACCATATTTTGGGAGGGACCAGGTGTGTGGAGCATCCTGGTTCAAACTCTGTCTTCTGCTGGGAGGTTGTATGTGAGAACTGCCAAGGATTTGGGAGGCTGGGGAACTCTGGTGCTTCTCTCTGACTTAAACATACCCTAAACCAGCTCGATTTTGGTGTTTTTAGGGAGACATGGGTTGCTCCTTGCATGCCTGGCTTGTTTATAGAGCAAATTCTAAGCAGTATTAATAATTAATATCTATTTTAAGTTGGCTTGTTCTGTGCTACTGAGCTGTCCTTGGCTGGTCTCACACATCCTGCCCTGCTGGGTCCAAGGAGGTCCCATCCAGGGCCTTCCTGGTCTCTCCTCCAGCTCTGAGGGAGCCCTTCCTGGGAGAAAAGAGGAGGAGGAGAAGGAGGAGATCCTTCTCCACCCATGGTCTGCCATCATCCTGGGTGAGGCTTCCTTCAGGTGCCTGAGCAACTAAGTTTATTCTGTAAAAAACGTTTTTCTCGGTAATTCTCACAGATCCAGAGTGATCTGTGTTTGCCAGGGCAGACTCAATCCCTCCTCCAGCAGAGAGGGGTGGTGGGATGGTTGGAAGAGGTTTTGGGCTCTCAGGCTTGGCTGTCGAGGGGTCATCCCTGACCTCCTCACTTGATGTCACCTTGGGCCACTCCCGGTGCCTTTGCCTCCTCGTCAGCACCAGGCAGAGATCCCAGTGACCTGCCGTGGGGTCACTGAGCATTCCCAGTGCCCGGAGGTCCCGCTCTGGGAGCAGGGTGGCTCTGCCAGGCGCCGGGAGGCTGCAGGTCCCGTGGGAAGCAGAGCAGCTGTGCTGGGGGTGTTGCTGGAAGCGCAGGGCAAGGCAGCCCAGCCCCGGTTTGCTGCTCTGGAGTTGAACTTCGTGCACCAGACATCCCTTTGGATGTGGGCTTGGAGCTCTGAGCAGCGTCGGGAGGGAAGGGGTCACACCAGAGCGTGCCCAGCCCTGTGCTCCCTGCAGTTGCCCTCCACTGAGGATGGGTTCACCTCCCACCCCTGAAATTTTGACTGTGTGTGACCATCCGAGCGGAGCAGTTGAACCCAATTGGAGACCAGTGGCAGAACTAAAAACACCCTGGGCAAAGCAGAAGTGAGCAAAGGGAGGCCCCACCCTCTTTCCCAGAAAAAAAAGCACCAAACATGCTCAATAAATGCGAAGGTAATTTAAAATCTGAATCCAGGAGACAATGTGACTGGGATTTCATTACTTAAGCAAATGGATTTGCTTTTAGTGGATTCAGCCACAGACTGAAAGAAGCTTTCCCCAAGGGGTAAACATTTTTCCTGCATTTGAAAGGCTTTCTTGTATTGGGGAGGGGCTGGGGGGGCAGGAGGCAGGACTGTGGCTGCCCAAGGAGCACCTTTATTTTGGGCAGATTTGGGCATTCCCAAAGCTCTGCTTTGGGGTGGGTGGTTTTGGGGAGCTCTTGGGTTGGGATACTGGGGCAGGTGGGAGGATGCAGGGGATGCTGGGCGGGATGCAGGGGATGTTGGGGGGGATGCAGAGGACATGCTAAGGATGCTGGAGGGATGCAGGAGGATGCTGGAGGGATGCAGGGGGGATGCAGAGGACATGCTAAGGATGCTGAAGGGATGCAGGGGTGATGCAGGAAGATGCTGGGGGTGCAGGATGATACTGGGGAGATGCTGAGGAGATGCAGGAGGATGCTGGGGACATACAGGATGATACTGGGGGAATACAGGGGTGATGCAGGAGGATGCTGAGGATACAGGGGATGCAGGAGGATGCTGAAGGGGACCAGGGATGCTGGGGATACAGGAGAAAGCTGAGGGGGTGCTCCACACCCCTACTCAGTGCCTTCCTCTGGCTGCAGGAGTTAACCAGCAGCAGTGCCAGCTCTGCAGACTGTTTGGAATAGTTTAAATGCTTTGACACTCTGGATGTACTAGATGGCAGGGGAGGCAGTTTACAGCGTAATTCATATGCAAAACTGCACTATAAATTTAAAACCTGTCTCAGTTGCCGTGGCACCACTAAGCATTTCATCAGCATACAGTACAGTATTTCTGCCATCTTTGTTTGCATTGCAGTGACTCATCAAAAGTCTGTCTTGTACCAACACTGAGAGCATTCCTCTGGCACTGATATTTCTCTGTTTTTAAAGCTTCGGTTTGAAACTGGCATTTACTTCAGGTCCCTAATCAAAGGGCTCTATTCATTGCAGAGAGCAGCCTGAATGTTAATCTGCATCCGGCCTATTCATTTAGATGCTGTGCGCTGCCGGGGAGATTTGACTTGGTAAAAGCTTCAGCTCCAGCAGATACAAACCCGGGGCTTGATACTCTGTTTTATTTCCCCCCCTCCCCTGAGCCCTCGGCGGCAGCGATCGGGGGACCCGGAGCCCCTCGGCGAGCGGACGCTGCTCAAGGTACGTTCGCTCCCAGCCGGGCGAAGGCACCGGGAACTTCCTCGCTTGGAAGGAGATTTTTTTTTTTTTTTAACCATGCAGATACAATTAAATTGGCTCCGAGTGTGTGTTCCCTTTTCTTCCTGTTACCCCGTGGCCTTGCAGATAGGACTTTTTTTTNTGAGATAGGGCTTTTTTTTTTTTTTTTTTTCCTTCTTCTTCTTCGTCTTTTTTTTTCTCCCCAGCAATGGGAACAGAGCAGCTCTTTGTGGGTTATTATTTTCTTCGCAGAGATTTTTCTTTTTTTTTAATCTTTCGCAGATAAACTTCTATTTCCCCCCCCCC